>CP045897.1:23275434-23288190 GCA_013387185.1 Caligus rogercresseyi
CTTTAGCCTTCCATTCCTACAAAATCCAAGTACATATATAATTATATAAGATTAGTGGTATAAATTTTAAATAATTTAATAAAGTTATAACAAATTATGTAATTAATTGTATTTTTATAAATTGTTCGATATAAATGCATATGAAGAAAGTCACAGAGCAGATACATAAAATAGATTGCTCTCTCTTCTTATCTACCGTACGAATATCGATCGATACTGTAGATATATAATAAAATCTACTGAATACCGATATCGATCAGTAGAAGGTGATGCCGAATACCGAACCGGCGGTAGATTTTTCGACCCGATCCCAGCTCTGATTTTATGTCATTATTTACTCAGTTTATTATGAGGAACAGTATTTAAAAAATACTCAAATATATTCCATTCCAATACTTGCCTACCTATGTATTAGGTCCCATTTCTTTCATAATTCTTCATTTTCTGTTTCTACTTTTTCTTCCTAAGCGTATTTTCCTGGTCCATTTCTTCTGGACAATCACCCTGGAAGATAACCAAGGGTTAATAATGGAACGTCACAAAAAACGGTTGAATACTGCACGGCATGCCAAAAAGCCTGAGCGTTCATAAGCCTGAATATAAAATTTACTATATATATTTATGAGATATTGTGGTGCATATCCAAGATATCCCACACAACATAATATTTGAAAATAGCTATCTGACCAACAATCCTCACCTGGCTTGATTTTTTACCGTAGCTTCTGTTCATAGTCAATATCCCCTTGTTTACAGATCTACGGTAAGCATTCTTTCATATGAAGTATCTAAGCGGCTACCAATTACAACCTCAACATCAGTAATTTCTCGTTTCCTTTGATTCTTTTTCAGCGACATGTCGACGAAGGCCTTGGCCAAGCAACTTGGAAAAATACGAAGTCGAGTCTTTGCCTCTCCTCCACTTATCAGGATCCAATAGTGGTAACGACTCCACTAAAGCCCAGAAGTTTAAATATTTGTTCTCCTTGACTTTGAGTCCACATGTTGGGAGACTCGAGGATTTGCTCCCCCTGAAATCATCGAGTTCCCTTGTGTCCTTCTGGAGACGGCATCCGGGAAATGCCTACAGGAATTCCGCTCCTACGTTTGCCCCATTGAACATCCCAACTGAGCGCTTTTTGCACGAATTGACCGGCATATCTCAGGGCACCCTGGACCTCTCTGGCGTTCCCATCGGAACGGCTCTCTACCTATTCAAGAAATGGATAGCTGAGCTCACCGCCCGCTACAGCCTCTCCTTTTCTTCCCTCCTCCGGTTGCACTGCAGCCTTCCTCACTTGGTCCAGCTGGGACCTGGGCGTCTGCCTCAAGGGAGAGCTTCTACGAAGCAAATCCATATCCTACCTTCTTCCATGCCTGGATGGACATTCGACACGTCTACTCAAGATTCACGCACGAAGCCCACAGGGTCTCCATGGGCTTTGAAGACATTGGACTCAACTTCGAGGGCAGGAGCACTCGGGATTAGATGACGCCAAAAACACCGCTAGGTTGGTAGCCAAAATGATAGCGGATGGGTGCTGCATTGGTATAACGAAGACATTGCCTGGTGTGCATGTCCCAGACGCATACAAGTTCTCGGAAGAGCTCTGGACCCTGGAATGGTAAAATTATGTAATATAGACATACATTATTTTTAGTCTTGGCCTTGATGCTTCTGTGGAAGTGCATTTTAAATGAACATTAATTTTTTATATATATATATTTCAGTTCTTAAAATTCCAAAGTAATTGCGTTAAAAAACATTAATAGACATTGTAGGTCTAAAATTAATACAATTAATTGTTGTTTCAATTTCATGAGCCTTCTGTATAACATAGTTCATTCAAAGGTGTGCTGTATAGAATAATACAAATATAATAACATGGAAAACAGTTTTCTAAATTTATATACAGTGTGCGAGGGCAAAACGCGGAATCGACTTTAGCAGCCTGTAGCTTGCTTGCTAGTCATATTATGAGAGGTTTGTTAAATAAAAAATAAGCTCTTAATATCAGCTTTCAAACCAGATATTTTTAAATCTCTTTATGTTGTTTAGTTAACAAGATGGAGGCAAAAAGGCAGCGTGTGGCAGATTTGCTTCACGCCCAAGTCAAAGTTATAGACATCATGGAGATTGTTAAGTGCGGCAAGACCCTCGTGTATGATGTCAAGAAGAAGCTTGAGACTGGCAAGGGCCTCAAAAGAAAGATGGAAGTGGAGGACACAACAAGAAGGTGGATGAGGACTTCTTGATGGTGCTCATGGCTGAGATTGAGGCCGATCCCACAAGTTCCATGAGAAAGATGGCCAAAGTCTTTGAGGTGTCCGAGTGGACTATTCGAAAGGCTGTGAGCAAGTGGGACTGTACTCGTACGTGCGCCGGAGGTGTCAGCTCCTCTCCAATTCGGCCAAGAACAGCAGGGTCGACCGTGGTAAAAAGCTTCTGTCGTGGATGAAGAAGAACCTTCGTCCACAGTCCTGGTTTTCTCAGACAAGAAGAACTGGACGACAGAGCAGGAATGACCGTTTTCTGTGCCTATGCTGTTGAGGAAGTCCCCCCCATTAACCAGACAAAGCACCCGGCCTCATCCATGATGTTGGGGGTGGTGGCAAGTGACGGAAAAAGGATGCCCCCGTTTTGGTTCCCTCAAGGCTTGAGGGTTGGTGCCAATGAGTATCTGGCTGTGATAAAGAATGTTGTCAAGCCATGTTGGATGCCACATACCCCAAGGGCAACTACTGCTATCAACAAGATGGTGCACCTGGACACAAAGCCAAGAAAACCCAGAAGTGGGCAAGGACAACCTCATGACTTTGGCCAGCTCACTTCTGGCCCCCCTCCTCCCCTGACGTGGCACCCCTTGACTATGGAATTTGGGGTTTTGTGGAAAGTAAGGCTTGTGCCACTCCCCACCCAAGTGTTGATGCCCTGAAGGCCTCTGTTGAGAAGGAGTGGCAGACATGTCTGAGCACTATGCCCGCAAGGTCTGCCGTGCCTTTAGGCCTCGCCTCGAGGCCATGGTGAGCGCTGAAGGCAGCCATTTTGAAAATTAGATTTGTAAATATACCAAGCGTACTACTTTATAATTGTATTAGTTGTACTCCTTATGTTCTTGATCACCAAAGCCTCGTTCATATCGCTAGAAATTTTCCGCGTGTGCTTTGTGTATATATACCTATATATATATATATATATATATTATATATAGAATATATATATATATATATATAGAACGAAACAATGCATTTTGGAATTAATTTGAATAAAAATACCTGAGTGCCATTATAATAAAACAGAGAGCATTGATATTTAAATTTGTTGAAGCAAAAAGAGCAGATATGCATGAACTTTAAAAAAATTAAGTTAATCATTTTATTGACGTCAAGCTCATTAATTAGACGATCTTTCAAAAAATTATATTTTTTATTAGTTTGTATTGAATGTGATATTTTAATTGCTTAATGAGAACAATTCTGAATGGTATCGTTTCTTTTTCATATCTATGGTAATGCTTCTGATTCAACTAAAATATGGAAGGTTATTTTATATAAATCTTGTCAACTCGAGGAGTAAATTTGACTTTTACGACAATCCTTCTGAATGCGAATGGAGTTTTATTGAAGTATAAAAGCACATAAATTACGAACGAAAGTATATATATTGATAGATTATCTTTTTTATAAATCAAATATAAGGTAAAATGGAATGCTGCAATGTTTATTTATATTCGTGAATATAACACTATATTATACAGTACCATTGCACCCTACCTAATGTTTAATTTATTACAGTTATTTATTTAATGCATGCAATTTTTTAAATAAAAGTAAATGCCATTCACTTATTCGCAAGAATTCAACACTTATTTATTGACATTAATCAGCATACAGTAAGGCTATGTATCTTGACTTAGGTATATATTTTATTCGTTTTATTTATTGTTTTGTTATTCATTTTAATACTTTACAGAAGAAAGCCCCAAAAAACCTTCTCAAAAAGACTTTAAAGCGAGCTCAAATGGATTTCCTTGCCCAAAACAGACGCCTCCGCTCTGCTCATGTGGACGAAGAGCCAAATTTCTCTCCGTGTCTAAAATAGGACCAAATCAAGGACGGTCTTTCTTTGCCTGTGTACTACGAAAATGTGGTTTTTTTTCATGGCACATGGCGGCCCGGACTCCAATGTCCCTCATCACCCCCTGCAACACACCCAAGACACTCATTGAGACAACCACAGTTTGGTGACTAAGGAGAGAGAAAAAGAAGCGATTCCTACGGTTAAAATGGAGGAAATTACTTCGGCAACGTACCCATCATGAACCCTGTGGTCAATAAGATAAATCGCTTTTGTAAACGGACCCTCGGCTTAAAACGGAGGTCTCTCTAAGAAGAAGAAGTAGAATCCCACATCAAGTATTAATATTCATTCTGACCTTTGCATTCACATAACGCTTTATTATACACATATATTAATATTTATTGATTTTGTAAAATGGACATCTTTTACTAAAGCAGACCATTCTCTATAGTATGGCCAGGCCCGGCCCCTTGAGTGACATGGGCCCGATTTTTTATGAATGTGCAACTGTGCCCCCCCCCCCCCCCCATCACAACTGTAGGCCCCCTCAAAGCCTGGGCCTGCTGCCAGCCTGATATGTCTCATATATCCATGTAAGTTTATTATATTTTTTTGACGGACTCTTGGTTTTAAAACGGATTTTTTTTTCTGCAAGGAGAACCCTATATTATTTGGGGATATTTTCTCAAATCACTTATGTTTACAAATTTAGGTTGTTGTGATGACGTCTCACACAGGCTGCCAACTGCATTCCTGGAAGAGTATTGATATAGCCAACCTATTAAAGAAAAGGAAAAGAAAGAGAGAAAGAAGAGAAGAGCAAGGAGAATATAAAGGTGTGTCAACAACGAACTCTCTAAGGCAGGCAGGTTGGCGTTAGCTGACTCAGCTGTTGTTTTCAACAATGACGTCATCGTCATTGTTGAAATTTGCATATTATTATTCATTCATTTAAAAAGGAACTATTTAAAAGGAACCATTCATTGCTATCAATTATTGAAAAATGCCTCCTCGACGGAGGATGTGCACTCCATGGGCTCCATTCACCGTTATCCAGGCTTACGAGTCACAGTCGGTTTCATGGACTTTTCTTGAACAGACCAATTGACTTGAGGCTGTTCCTGGCACTCACACATCACTAGAGATAGAAAATAGAGGGATATTTTGAGCGTGTGAAAAGAAGAATGTTTGAATGGTACAATTGAGTTCAGGCTCTTGTTATCACTATTCTCTTTCCTCTTTTGAGGAGTATTTATTTCATTTATGAAGTCGGCCGGAACGGAAGGTATTTATTTTATATTTGAATCTCTGTTTTTGCTTCTGTTCTGAGGAAAGAAAATAGTGATAACAAGAGCCTGAACTCAATTGTACCATTCAAACATTCTCCCTTTCACACGCCCAAAATATATCCCTCGCTTTTCTATCTCTACACATCACTCCAAAACAAAGCAATTCCTTTGAGAAATTGATTTTGTAAATATAAAAATAAATAAACATATGACGTCAATGTTGAAAACCTAAGTCCAATAATAATAATAAAACACAAAGTAAAGTTTCCTTGTTCACTCACCTTCTTTATATTCTCCTTGGGAAAGAGGGATTGACGTCACAAATCAACTATCGAACGTTATCCCTATTGTTGTTCATTCTCCGAGCCCCTTTTAATTTTGAGCATTTTTCTTATTTTCTTAACTTATAAATCAATAAAGGATTGAGTTATGTATATTTAAATAAATCTCATAATAGGAATATTTTGATATAGGAATAATCAGTTTATTCATAGGTAACAATAGGGATAACGTTCGATAGTTGATTTGTGACGTCAATCACTCTTTCCTTTTCTTTCTCTCTTTCTTTCCCTTTTTTAATAATTAATACTCTTCCAGGAATGCAGTTGGCAGCCTGTGTGAGACGTCATCACAACAACCTAATTTGTAAACATAAGTGATTTGAGAAAATATCCCCCAAAAGTCTTTGGCAAGAGCAAAAAGGATTCCTAAAAGAAGAAATATCGCTGATGCGTCAAGAAATATCAGGACTGCCATAGACTCCACGTGCCGGAGACAAAAATTTGGATCCATAATCGCAATCGATTTAGCAAAGCGTTCGATACTATTAGCCATGATTTTATTTTAAAAGCTGTGAAAAAGTTTCTTCCAAAAAAGTATTTTAACCCCATACGCTCTCTTCTTTTAATGGTAGCTCTACTATTGTTTTAGATGGCCTCCAAGGTGACCCTATAATTTTAGGAAAAAGCTGTAGACAAGGATGTCCAGTAGGGTGTGTGGTCCTTTTTCAAACTTGTCTGATCCCAAATTATCATGGATCAAAAGTTGTATTTTGGTATTGGTAATAACCCTAAAAAATAATTTTCCTCTCCGGTCAAAACCCAACTCCCTCCTTCCGGTCAAAGTTCCGGTATTTACCGGAAGTACGTCAAAAAGCGATCAAATTCGAAAAAGAAAAAAATCTTTTTATAATTATGGCCTATGAAATGAAAAACTTATTTAATATTTTTTTTCGATTTGTTAGTAATTTTTTCGACTTTTTGATTAAAGTTTTTGAAATGCTTAAAATCAGTCGTTTTTTCTATAAAAAATTAATAGTCGGAATTATATGTGTTTATAGTTTTATATCTTGGATTCACATTCACATCACTATGTTCTAAAATGTAGAAATATAACAAATATTCAATATTTAAACCTTATTTACTTGTTTGTTAAAAATATGTCGCAATTAAATGAAATCAAACAATGAAAGTATAATACATAGTAACATTACGTGCGTTTATTTTCTTTGTTCATTAAAAGTGTTTGATCATAAGTTGTAACTGTGTTGTGTCCCTGTGAAAAAAGGAATATGGCTACAAGCACTAGGAGTTCATGTGGCCATTTTCTTTTTGGTAAGCCATCTGAATTGCCTTTAAATACTTTACCTTCAAAATTGGATATTTTGAAATATTATCTATATAAAAGAAATAACCGTATCAAAGGAAGCAAACTAAATAGAAAATTCCATCTTGATATTATCAATGTAATTTCAACGGATGTGAAGATTTTATGGGATAGAGCAAGTATTCCATCTTCCGACATGAAGTACCTCAAAGTAAAATTGGATAGATTCGTGACGAGTAATCTTCATGAAGTGGAAAAATGGAAGGACGTCAAGAGAACTCATTTGGACTGCAATTTTGTGGATAATTTTTCAAAACTTTTTGACATTGCTGCCTGTTGTTGCTTCAAAAATAAAACTTTGAAGGAATATAAATTGGAGAACTGTGATTGTGAAACGGCAAAGAAAATACCAAAGGAAGAATTTCAATTTTATGTGGATCAAACGTTTAGAAGAAGACTCGTCATAGGACATGGAATTGATCAAAAAACATCTTTAAATAATGAAATACAAACTTTAAGATCTCAGCAAAAAGAAAAAAGAAAGGAATCAATTCTACAGCAAGCTAAAAAGGAAAAAGAAAGACTTGATAATGAAGAATGTTTAAAGAAAAGCACAGAAGACTTAAATATTGAAGATTTGGAAGAGGAATTTGGTATTGCAGAAAAAAAATGTAGTGAAAAAAAACTTAAATTTTCTCCCAGAATCAAGTCAAGTGCTTGTGAGATATGGTCTATCTGTTAGAGCGGCTACTGCCTATGGAAACGCATTATTGAATGACCTACATCTCTCTACTCAGGAAAATTTATTATCTCCATCGAAAGTTTATTATCAAGCAAAAAAGTACTGTGATCAATCATTGAGACTACATAAAGAAAACAAAGGCTTCATCTGTATCAAATTTGATGGACGCAAAGACTTAACAAGATGTTCAACTGAATTTTCAAGAAAGAAAAACATGAAGAACACATTACTGTGATTTCGGAACCGCAAGCAACTTATGTAAACCATTTCACACCAATATCTGGAAAAGCAATCCACATTGCCAATGAATTGCATTCTATAATTGTAGAATCTGATAGTGCCGATTCTCTCCGAGCTATTGGAAGTGATGGTGCTCCAGTGAACACAGGATACCAAGCTGGCGTCATAAGACATTTGGAGCAAACATTAGAATCGCCGTTACAATGGATCATTTGTTTACTTCATATGAATGAATTGCCTTTCAAAAAACTATTTCAATTTTATGATGCTAAAACGACCGGTCCAAATTCTTTAAAGGGCGAAATTGGTTCTAAAATAACAAAATTTTCTTGTAAAATTGTACCAGTTTCTTTTGAACCTGTCCGAGGAAGTAATTTAGACATTAATCAAGGCTTATTTAAATGCTTAAGTAACGATCAACAATATTTTGTTCAAATTTGCAATATGATACATAACGGACCAAACCATGTACCGAAAACATTTCTTGAGAAACATCCCGGTAAAATTCACAATGCTAGATGGATTACAACCGCTTCAACTCTTTTAAGACTATATATACAATCAAAGAAACCATCAAAGGAATTAAAAAGACTAGTAATCATAATTTTAAATGTATATGCCCCTACATTTCTTCAAATAAAAAAAAATCCTCATGTAAAACATGGATCAAAACATTTTTTCTTTTTAATTAACCAAGCAAACAAACATTTAAACTCACAAGAAAAAAACGCTATAACAGCAACATTTAGAACAAATTCATTCTTTGCACATCCAGAAAATGTACTCTTATTGCTTTGTTTGTTTGTTTGTTTGTTTGAGGGTAGGATCCAAGAGTACGAATTGAAGTCGAGTCTTGAGTCCAGGGCGGAATCGAATTTACGATCTTAGCCCATTCCCTAGAACACACAACCACTTTAACCATGTTGTTTACCCATTCTACCTCGGGAAGCCAAACAGGTAACCAATGTTACAATTCCTAAGAATTGCTGGTATCTGATTTAACTCTGGAGGATGTTGGTTAAAGCATTTTTGAGCGATCATTCTCTTAAGACAAAAGAAATCACACTCTGCCAACACGTGATAAGACGTCTCATCACTCTGCTGGCAAAAACGACACTCTCGGGTGAGAAATTTGTTCGACAATGACTGGTGATATCTAAGAAAGTTATGACCAGTTATTATCTGTATTTGAATACATAGAGATTCACGACTAAGATTAATCAATCGTCTCGATGCATTAGGGTCCGGCTTCGGAAGCCACAGTTTACTTTGTCTACAGGAGCTATCCTGTGTCCATCGGGAGGCCCATTCTCTATAGAGACCCCTCCTTGTCAGGTCTGACATAAAAGAATCTGGAATAGGAATGTCCTTTAATAGATTTGATCTTGATCCAGCTTTTGCAAGTCGGTCAGCTATCTCATTTCCTGGCCAACCTACGTGGGCTTTAATCCAATGAAGGTTGACATGGTTTACACGTCCAAGTGCATTCAAAACATTGATACAATTGTTCACTGTACGAGACTTTACAACAACCGAGCCCAAAGATACAAGAGCTGCTTGGTTGTCGACATAAAAATCAATTTTTTGGTTTGAGATTTTCTTTTTCAATAACAAGAGGGCTGCCTTTAAGATAGCCCAAACTTCAGCCTGAAACACAGTGGATTCGTCATTGAGTTTCCCAGCTGAATTTATCATAAAAATAAAGGATTGTACAAATGATAGCCCCATCCGATTTTGTTAGCAATTTTGCTACCATCGGTGTAGCATTGAATACCATTACTGGTGTTCAATACCTCACCTACAGAGAAGCTATCATAATTAATGGAAAATGTTTTCTTCCAACTCATTTTTAGACTCGTAGAAAAGTCTCTGTTAATACAAGATGAAATTCCTAACTTTTTATTTTCACGCCACTCTTCAAGAATATGACCAGGTTTAGACCCAATGCTCTCCCATCCATGTGGCGTGATTTTCAAATTAAAAAGTGCCTTTCTGGCCCTCATTTTGATATATAAATCTAGAGGAGGCAAATCGAAGATTACCTCAAGTCCTTTCGTAGGTGTACTACGATAGATAAAGGTTGTTCTTATCATACCAAGCCGTTGGATACGTTCCAGTTTCTTCAGGTAATTTTGGGTTCGCCGAGACTTATGTGCTTTATTTGATTCGGACATGGGAAAACGAAAAGAAGCTGTTAAATTATTTTAGAAGATAGAAAAACCAAATGCACAGATTTTGTTAGGGAATTTGTTCCTCCAAAAGATTTTTTAAACTTAGCTGCCAAAAGTTTTTTTGATTTAGTTAATTTAAATACAATACCAAAAACTTATAAAACAGAACCGCCTCTAACGTTTGACTTTACTGAAGAAGAATTATTAAAGTGTACCGAAGGTGAAGATTTGCAAATACCAGATATTCCATGTCATTCACAAAACGTAGAAAGATTTGTAGCATCGACAACTAGAAAATCCCAAGAAATAGAAGATCAAAATACGAGGCATAAACATTTAATTGTAACACACAATTCAAGATCAAAGTTAAATAAAACATTTTCGAAATCCGACTTTTTAAATTAATACATTTATTCAAATTTCTCCCACCATTAGGTCTTTATGTATTTATGTTAAACATTTTAGAAGTCTATAAAATAAAATATTTTTTGTTGTATTGTTTAGTTGTATTTAGTTATAGTTGTAATAAAATGTTAGAAAATTTATTCATATTTTTTCAAATTTTATTCAGCTTTATGTGTAGAAAATAAAAACATAAATATGTTTTTGATTTTGGATGTCTAGACCATAAAATATTTTTGTTTATATTGTTTAGCTGCAAATTAGATGTATTTATTGAAAAATATGGCGATAAAATTCCGTAAGTTATAAGGAAATTTAAAACTATATTGTAATTAAGACAAAACAACTAATTTTCAACAATAAAAAACTGTAATCGAAAAGTCGAAAAAATTACTAACAAATCGAAAAAAATATTAAATAAGTTTTTCATTTCATTGGCCATAATATACAAAGATTTTTTTTCTTTTTCGAATTTGACCGCTTTTGACGTACTTCCGGTAAATACCAGAACTTTGACCGGAAGGAGGGAGTTGGGTTTTGACCGAAGAGGAAAATTATTTTTTTGGAGTTATTACCAATACCAAAATACAACTTTTCATCCATGATAATTTGGGATCAGACAATTTTGAAAAAGGACCACACACCCTAATGTCCAGTATCACCCCTCTTGTTTGTCGCTTCGATGGAACAATTAAACACTTTAATTAACCGCAAATATCATGGTTTTGGAGTGCAAATGTAAAATAAAAAGCACTTAATTGACCTTTAATGCCGACGATATAACCTTAATGGTGCAAGGGAATTTTGAGGAACAGCTTATAAGAAGAATTGAGATTTTAGTTGCCTTTTTGGAAAAATTTCAAAGATAGTGGACTTAACGTAAACGTGGAGAAGACCTCCATTCTTCCTATTGGCATTTGGCATCCTGCACTTTCTTCGATTATAGGGGGGTGCAAGGTTGTTGGATCAGTGAATATTTTAGGTATTATGTGGGAAATAAACCGCCCTTCACTTTTAAATTTTGAAGGCCTAAATAGTCAAGCTTATAAATGGTGTCAGGCATGGAGAAGTTTTTGTGTACAAAAGCGTATTGACCTATACAATACAAAATTGATATCTCAAATATTTACGTATCTACTGCGATTCCATCAATAGGAGGAAATTCATAGAAGAAGAAGATAATTGGTTGAATAAATTGTTTGACCAGAAATACATTCCCACCTAAAAAGAAGAAGGTCTCAACTTGGTGGAGGCCTGGTTTTACTACAAAATATTTTACTTAAAATATTTTTAAAAAGTTTTTTACAACCTCACTCTGCACCCTGAAGTGGAATGGCGGGACTATTTTAGTGACCCTATTATTTTTAAAACACTCATGTTTGGAACTGACTTGTCCAACTACAGGATAGCTCTATATTCAAAGGAATTGGCAACTATGCAAAAGGGTAATATGGAGAAATTCACCCATATTTGACTCTAACAGTATTACTGATATTATTCGTCAAAATATTAAACAAAGACCCTTTTTTAAAGGGATAAACGAATCACCAGAGGAATTGGAAGGATTGCGCTGAAAGAAAACAGGCTAACGTTTGGCGATTTGGATAATTTATCATCATTCAAAACCGGAAGATTTTATTTTCCTCTTTGAGAGGAGCTAAACAACATATACCATTGACTCCTTGGCATTGCAAGTTCCTCAGAGAGAGCAGATGAAATAGTCAAAACCCATTTATCCTCACTGGGTTTACCTGGCGGATGGAGGAAAAAAATATTGGTGTCACTTGAGGGAATTAATGATCACGGAAAATTACTGCCTAATTACAAATCTCCGCTAATCTAATCAGATTTTCGGAGCACTGCAAGGATTGTGGATACATGTATGTGGACATCAAACACGCCTTCTGTGATTGCCCTGCTCTAACAATTGTTAGAAATTTCATTACTCTAAATTCTGAGTTCATCCCAAATTTCAAAGAGGAAAATATGAGGGCACTGTTCTTTCGGCGGTTTCAACCCCGGGAAACGCTGCAAAGAGGAAATACCGTCAGGGCGTCGCTACTTAATTGCAAGGCCTACCATAGCGAAAAAGCAGATGGGAGGGGAAACCATATGTGCGAGAGATCTCCGGTCAATCATGGTTTCGGGCCGCGTCGTTACGCGCATTTTTTGGAGGATTCAATGGTACAAAGTTCGGCTAGAATCATGCTTCGGAAGTCATCAAAT
>CP045897.1:23297984-23333250 GCA_013387185.1 Caligus rogercresseyi
GTCCACCACTCCAGTGTCGTATCCACTTGGGAGGGATATGGCTACCTTTGTATGCCACGCAATATTGGTGTGGAACATCTTTAAGGCCTTGAGGTTGGCCAAGACCCTTCAAGCTGCCAGGGCCGCAGCTAGGATCATTGGACGCAGCGTTCCACATAATCCATGCTGCATTGGCATTGTATTTTTCATATTTTTATTGTTTTTTTATTTATTTATTTTAGACTAGTTATAATGTAATAAGGTGTCCCATAACAATATGTATACTCAATTAAAAAACACACATCATACTGTTCTATAAAGAGTTTAATTTTTTTATGTAATAAAGTCCAAACTGTTTAATTGTTGATGTCTCTTATTTGTCTATTGTAATTTAAACATGGTTTTAATGTGAGATTTACTCTTCTTAAGGAACCAACCTCATTAATTTCGAAGATTCTATACTTTTTATTGTATCATGGAATCGTTGAGGCTGGTCTTTAACACTAGAAAGACGGCAAAGTATTTTACCTAGAAAGACGAAACAGTCATTTTGACTTCTCTGTTAATTTTCAATTTGTTCTCAAACTATACTTGATATTGGAATGAATATTTATAAAATATATTGAGACTATAAAATTTGGTCAATAAAAATAGTCAATAAAAAATATAGTTATATTTTATTACTATTTACAGTAATGGTTTACATTTTAAGAGTGACGAATTTTACATAATTTTCGATTTTTTGGGTTAATATGTTTATTTGTTTCTAAAATCATACAGTGTAAAAAATAATAAATACACTAGAAAGTAGGAGATAAAAAACACAATCTTAAGACAATTACGTTAAAAACAAAACATAAATGAATATTATAATTCAAAATTACTGTCTAAAGATAAAACCATGATATAAAATGACTTATTAAAAAATTTCTTATTCAATATAAAACGTTGATGTCGTCTGTTGTCGATTTGTTGAGTTTGAGGTATTCGAGAGAATTTAAGGATGTTCCACTTTTCGCGTACATTTCCACATACGATTCTCTTACATTAAGCATTTGATGCTAGATTATTATTCTTGCATTTTCTCACATAGCAAGCTTTTCTCTTCATTGGATCTCTTCTTCATTATCATTTTCTACACCACTACATCTTCATCGTTTCCAAAAGATTGGCTTATTCATGGATTGTAGTTCTTGCATGAGTTGCAAGATAAACATCCTTCGACTTATTTTTGTTCCATTGATCTATTTGTTATTTTAGTTTTGATGGCCGCCATATCTAAAATATTATAGAAAACCTGTAGGGGCCATCGTCTTGATGCCACCTTGGTGGTATATAAACGAGCCATCTGATCTATATTATCAACTCCAGATTTGGTCTGGTTGTAATAAGAAACACTTTCTGGAATGTTTTTGAGTATCAGGAATACCAACCGAATTGTGTACTGAACTTAGGACTATAACGTTTTTAGGCTTGCCTTGATAGACCGTAAAAGTAAAGTCTTCATGTTTCAATACTATTGCAGAATTCAGTGGCTGTTTCATGTTCTTGATTGCTTTGGGCACCTCCCTCCTCATTCTTTCATAGTTCCCACAATGCTAGTATTCTTTTTTTCAGTGATTTAGCCAGTTTCAGTGAAGTGAAGAAATTATCACTGTTGATGTTTCGTCTTTCGTTGAGATATCGCTCTGCAAGTTTCATTACAACGTACTCTGAGAACGACTGATTTTGGCCGATGGTCATTTTCCTAAGTAAAATCCATTGACTAAGTAATGGGACTCAATATCTACAGCAAACCAAAACTTATTCCGAATTTATCGGGCTTGTTTGCCATGTATTGTGTAAATGGGGAACGTGACTTCGTTGGAAATAATTGCTCATCGACCGTGATATTGGCACCGGGTTTGCAGCAGTCAATGCAATTTTCTATCAATCGGTTCCAAATTGTAGAAATCAATGCAAATTTTTCACTTTGATCTCTTTGAATTCCTGAAGATGTGATGTCGAACCGGATACATTTCAGGAGCTCTTTACATCGATCGCGACTCATGGTCTCTCTGAAATACGGTGGACCCCAAACTTTGGACCAAAGATCATTAATTGGGTGTCCTTTGGCAATGAATCATAAGAGATTCAAACTTGTTGCACATACAAGTATATCTACTTGCAGCAATAGCGTTTTAACAGGTTTATACTTGTTACACAAACAGTATGTTTTCTAAATCTATAAAAAAGAAGTCATTTTGACTTCTCCGTCATTCTAGGTATAAATTGTCATAACTCTTCACTGAGTTAAAATATATGATGGATATTTGATTTAGAAAACCTTTATTTTGTGAAATATTTAAAATTCATAAAAATTTGAAGTATATCGGACCACTGACATTTAAGATATTAGCTTCTAAAGTCGAACAAAAAAACCAGTCAAATGGACTTCACCCGCTCTAGTGTTAACTAGTATATAAAAATATCTTTTAGCAGCATCGCTCAGCTTAACGAATAATCAATGATCAACTAGTTCAGAAGAAAGAGAATTATTTTACAACAAAAAGATAATGTTGATAACATATGATATTTTGAAAAATAATGGAATTTAAATTTTCGTATATGCCAATAGATTAAATAAAATCTCATGTAAATCCTTATATTATGACACAAACTCAATTTCATTGGGGTGTCCAGTAGTGTTGTCCATCGGGCGCGATTTTCGAGCCCGAGCCGCAGGCCGAAGATTAATAATGAGCCCGAGCCCGGCCCGAGACATAGCCTGAATAGTTGATATGCGCCCCCGACTTGCGCCGCCCGACCATTGGGAAAAATATATTGATAGAAGAAAGAAATTCAATTCAACGATCATTGATTTTCCACAAGTGAGGATTACCTTTGGAGCTGTTAAGCGTCCCAGGGCGGCGTGGGAGGGGGATTATCTCTTCTTTGTAGAGTTTCCAAAAATATATGTTAAAGTGTTTGTGGACCTTACCAAGAATTCCTCAGTAGAAATAGAAGGAGAAGAACTGCTTCATCTGGAAGTCTCATCATACGTTTATTGTTCGGGACGGATCTATCCAATGATATAACGTCGAATATTTCTACGGTGTGGGGGGCTGCTCAAAGAGTACTGTGGAATTACACTCCATCTTACTGCAGCGACACAACCTTGACGTCATCAGACAGAATATTCATAAACCTCATTATTTTAAGAATTAGACTGTCCATCCATCCTAGAAAATATGGCTCTTGAAAAAAAACTTATATTGTTGCATGATATAAGTCCAGACACTCCTGTTTTTGCCGATGGAAGATTCTTCTTTCCGCTCCTCCGAAATTCCAAGAAACATATTCTGCCAAAACCGTGGCACCTGAAAATGACTACCTTTAGGGGTGAATCAAAAAATTCAGAGCAAATATGCATGGGATCTGACAAACTCTTTGGACTTACCCCCACAACACGAATAGGAAGATTTTGACTTCTCTGAGTAACATTAACGACGGGAACAAATTCACAGCCCAATTCCAGATTTCAGCCGGATTGTTGAGGTTCTATCGACCGTGCAAGGATTGTGGAAGGATTTATAATAGTACGGGTCCATGCCTTCGTGGAGTGTCCAGTCATCCTTCCCTTGAGGATGTTGTTATCTCTCAATATCCAAGGGTGTGGAAAACAAGGACACCAAAATACCTTAGAGCCGTGCGTTCTTTTTGGTTTGTCGGTGAGGAACAAGGCTTCACCACCGAAATCTAAGGCCATCGAATTTGCACTCCTCAATGCCAAGGCGTTAATTGCGAAAAAGCTAACTGTGGAGGAACCGATTCGACCTGGAGAGATAAGAGGAATTTTGCTAGCGGCAGCAGCCAGATATGCTGCCTTCTCTCTGAAGATTCCCTCATCGTGTGGATCCACATGGACGTTCGCAGCAGACTCTATCAAATATTACCCTTTTAAATCTCACTGTTTAGAAAAGCTTCTAAAATCCCTTGTTTAAAAATTTTAGAAAAGTAAAATCATAGCTTCCCGGTGTTTTAATTTTGTTGTTTGGCCCTGTTTTTCCTATATGTAATTTTTTTTAATGATATTTAACATGCTATGATGATTTATATGCCCACATTTTAATTTCGGATTTTCTATATTTATGTTCGCCCATTATGCTAAAATTTTAAACTATAATGTTGTATCATGTATTTTTTTACGTATTAGCATTGTTTTTATGATGGTGAACAGTTGTAAGTGAAAAAAAAAAAAAAAAAAAGATCTGAGAAAAAGTGAGGATATTTTTTTTTTAAAAAGAGGTCTGAGGAAAAAAGTGAAGGACGTTTTCTTTTAGAAAGAGGTCATTTAAAAAAAAATAGAAAAATTAAGAAAGGCTGACCCGCATAGCCCGCCCGACTTTCATATTTTTTGCGCCCGGGCCCGGCCCGTCGGGCGGGCGGGGCCGGCGGACGGACGGGACATGCCCGCCCGAGGGACAACACTAGTGTCCAGAAACAGGCCATGAGAGAGACAAAAGAAATAATTAAGAATGTGAAAAGTATCGATAATTCGGCAATAAACATTGGTTTTTTCAATTGGTAACAATTTTTTTCTAGGTCTTCTTGTGAAAGAGAGGGATTTTTTTTCACCATGGATAATACAAAAGATATTTTCCCCTGAACGGGGTGCCTTTTTTTATTTATTAATTGTACCATGCAATTTCGGAAGATTCTATTCAAATGGAAAGAGACCCTTCTTAAAAGTGTTCTTTAGGGATTTTTCACATCATAATGCTCCTTTTTTATTATCGTTTCTTTTCTGTGAACCAATCACGTTTGAGGAAAAAGTCCCAGTGTGGTAATCTTAAAAATGCATTGAATGTTATTCAAATCTGAAATATGAAGAGGCTTAATCGATGATAGATCAAGGGAAACGAGGAGCGGAATTGGAAGATCCTATTTTTAAGGGTGGAGGATTTTCATTTTTGTTGAAAAAAAGACAAAACCATTTTTTCACAAAATTAAAAAGCTTTTAAATCCACATTATATCTAACGAGATTATATTTTAGGGAAAAGAGTGGATTTAAAGGTATTCTAGCACTATGTACAAAGAACTTAAAATTTTGTTCCATGGCACATGTAGGCATGCACGTTAACTTTGTACAAATTGTTCAATATTACAGCGCGCAATAGGATGAAGAGCTTATAAATACATACATACTTATATATATGAAAGGCTTATTTACTATATTAGAGACCCAGGCTTGTGAGCGTTCAGCTTTTTTTGCGTTCATGTAAAAAAAATACAGCGTTCCGTTCAATGTTTTTGCGTTCACCGTTCCGTTAGCGTCAGCGTTCAAATATTTAAAAAAGTGACGACGTTTTGTTTGTTGAAAAGAATCTCCAGAAAAAGTCATGACATTTGATTTTTTAGGAAATAATTTCCATTAATGAAATGCGTAGTGATGACGTTTTTTATAGAAAATCATTTCCCCAAAAAAAAGTAATGCGTAGTGACGACGTCACAAGCCTGTATAGAACAATGGGAAACAAGGGACAATGAAAAGTCTATTAAAATCTCTTAAAGAAAGAAGGAAAGGAGGATGACTTATATTCTTTTATTAAAATGCTTATGTATGAAATACCAAAATAAATGATAAATAGACATGGTATGGAAGTAATAAAAATATTTAAAAATATAAAAACTATATGTCTCAAGAGTGCCTCTAAAAAATGGTCAAACACATCGTTCCATTGGAGCTGGTGTGTTTTAAAGGATATAAATAAAAAAAGGAATTAGAAGATATAATTTTAAATATTTGCAATAACTATTTTAAAATATTTTCATGCTTCTTAACGATTGTGGAGGCAGACATTATTAATTTAGTCATTGTAATGTTCCATAAGAAACAGTATTTGATTAGGATGATTATATATATATATATATGTATAAAGCGAACGACGAATAATAGTATTTTTTTTAAATCGTTCGTCAAAATTTTATCGTTCGTCGTTTTTGTTCGCGAACGACGAAATGAAACAAATGAACACAGTTCAACAAGTCTTGATATATATATATCGTATATATATAATATATATATATATATATATATATAATCTATATATATATATATATATATATATACTAAAAATGAATTTAATTTTTGTTAATTGGACAACTTTATTCCTAAGTAATGCTAGATATTGTCTGATTTATTCTTTGAAAAACTATCTTTTTTTTTTCATTACTTTCTTTTTACACCTTTTTTCTTAATATACTTTTTAAGACGTGGAGTGAACTCCCGCTAATCTGTGGTTCGTTGTGCATCCATCAGTACATTAAAGCTTTGTTATGTAAAATATTAGTGTTTGATGTATAAAAAAATTGATATTTTATTTTAGTCTACTACGTCGACTGCAATATATATTATTGTCTAATTATGAAAATTTGGACTATTTGTCACACAAAATGATTTTATTGTTTTTATAGTCCGCAGACTAAGATAAAATATTCTTCATTTTAGGTCCAATAAAGAAAAACAAGTAATAGAAGTAGCATTACGATTTAAGACATAAATAACAAAATTGAAGATATATATTACAAACAACTATTCTTTAAGATTTCTGAACAATTTAAAAAAATATATGTTTTGTAAAATTATCATTGAATATCTTAAATTTATGAAATAAATGAAAAACTGTGTTTTGGTTATAATCGCATTGATTTGACCGGCCTCTTCTCCCTCGTCAAAAGATATGAGTCGTCCAAGGGAGGTTGTAATCGTCCAGTGGCTCTATTATTTCTGTCGTTTTTCATACATCTTGAGGAGTTTTCTGCAAAATCATAGAAGGTGTCTCCACAGAATAACATAGTTTTTCTTCTACTCTACCAAAGTGTTATTAAAATTGGTTTCGTATTTGGTTTGGAGTTAAAAGGAATGTCTTCGATTAGTTTGCTCTTGACAAATCCGAATTGCGATGAATGAATAATGTGACTCATGCATTCATTTAGCCTGTTGCGAATATTGTATGAGAAAATCTTAAAAATGCAGTTTTGCATGGTTAAAGGGCTGAAGTCTTAAGACAAATTGAGGGTCTTTATTTTTTTTGGTATGAGAATCAGTAAGCCAGTCGATGTGTAAGACGGGAATACATATTATTTCATAAAATAAGAGTAAAATTGGGGCGAGAGCTTCAGAAGATTTTTTTATAAAATTCAAAACTGAGCCAATGTTTACCTGGGACTCTATCTCTCTTAGCATTTTGGTTGATAGCAATTTCAAATTTCTTCCCGACCTATCAACGATTCCAATAGTCAACGAAAACACAATTGATTATAAGACGCGGCAAAGGACATCAGGCCTGGTTTTGATTTTATTGTTATTCAAAGTATTCTCCAGCATTACTTTTTTTTGTTTTTCGAAATTTTCTAAAAATGACTTTAGGCACACAAATTATGGTGTACCACTCACGATGCTCAAGTGCAATTGTCGCCATATGACAGTTTGCTGACGAAAAAGCAAGCATGTGCTTCGAAGTGATTCTTTCACGAACAACTTCTGCTGGATTTGTCTCGTCTTTGAAGACCTGCTCGGTGAATTGTTGTTTTGTTGGTGGTCAGTTCTTTAAAATATTGGAGAAGAGTGTATACCTTTTCTTTTAAAAGTGGGCAGAGAAATGGAAAAAGTGGGTGAAATACCAAAAGATGTGTCTAAGGGTCGTATTGTTTTGATTCCCAAAACAGGAAGGCAATTGAGATTGGGGACTGCTTAATAACAAAATTGGATGTCACCCGAAAGGCTTTTGAAGCAGCGCAAAATCTCCGATATAGCTCGGAACTTACAGTGCGCAATAGATTTGGTGGACTCGAATAAAAGATTTGGCGCAATTATAGCCATTGACTTTAGAAAGGCTTCGATACTCTCTATCATCGGTGTATTCTTCGTGCAATAAAGCGATTACATCCTTCCCGTTTCTTCAACCCAGTCCGAGCTCTTTTACTTAATGGAACTTCTACCATTACTTTGGAGGGTCTCGAGAGTCCGCCAATCCATCTTAAGCGCGGTTGTAGACAGGGATGTCCCTTAGCCCCTCTTCTGTTCGTGGCTGCAATTGAAGAATTTGCTCAGAGATTGAAATACAAATATTCGGGCTTTGGAATCAATTTCGGAAAATTCAAGCATCTTCTTGACATTTACGCAGATGATGTCACACTTTATGTGGAAGGAAACTCTGAGCTTCAGGTGTGTAATAGAGTGGCCATTCTAATCTCCTTTTTTAAAAGATTTAAGAAACACTCTGGACTGGAAATCAACTGCAAGAAAACTGCTATCCTCCCTTTGGGACAGTGGTGCCCGAAAGACAATACACATATTATGGGTTGCCCAGTGAGGAACAGTCTAAACATACTCGGTATTGAGTGGAAACGCAGTGGAAATTCGGATTCAAATAAAAATAGTTTGGCCAACTTAATTAGAACAAGTCTAATGGAGTGGAGAAAATACAATCTTCAAACAAGAATTGATTTTTACAATGTAAATTAGTTCCCTCAGTTCTCTACTTCGCAAACGCTTTACCCAAAATTGCCCTTTGGGTGATAGAGGAAGAGGACTCTTGGCTCCAGAAACTCTTCCACAAAAGTTATCTTCCATCCCTGAAGAGATCTAAAAAACAACTCGGAGGAGGCTTGGTGCAACTTTCCAAAGTGTTGCCAAAAATCTACAAGAAAATTTTCATCGATCTTTCGTGCAACCCAGAGCAGGAGTGGAGGTCAACAGTCTCTAATAGCCATATTTACTCCATTTTAATGATGGGTACCCTAGCCTCCAATGTGCTATTAAAAAATTCTCCGATATGGCTTCATGTCAAAGAATATTATGGAGTCTTACGCCAACCTACGACTTTTCCTCTACTGTAGACATTATTCATCATAACTCCAAGAAAAGGGCCTTTTTGGGCAACATGCAACTCCCCAGAGCTTGGAATTAGACGCCTTTAGAACAGAAACTTTCACCATCCACGATTTTAAAAAAGATGTAGACTGTGGTCTTAGAGCGGGAAAGTTTTACTTCCCACTTCTTAGAGCAGCTAGGCTTCATACATCCCCTACTCCTTGGCATATTAAATTAAGTACAAGGCCCGGACCCGACGAGGACGCTAAGAAAATCTGCCGGGTTTTTATTCAAGACCTAAATCTTCCGCAAAGATGGGAAAAAATAATTTTGGAATCAACCAACGTTAAGGATAGCAAAAAATTCACCGCACAATTTCAAATCTCTACCGGTTGCATCTTTTTCAACTTTCCTTGTAAGGACTGCGGAAAAGTCTATAATTCGATCATTCACGCTTTCGCTGATTGCCATGCCCTGTCATATCTTCGTGCTTTCGTCACCCATAACATAAGTCATTTATACAGCTCTGAAAATGAGGCTAAGTTTTTATCGGCCTATATCCTATTTGGTAATCCTCTGGGGCAGCGACTGCATCTCCTGAGTCCAAGGCTCTGAGTTTTGCACTTGCTAGCGCTAAAGCTCACATCGCTGAGTGTTTAACCTCCAATACACTCATTCGTAATGAGTCGTTTAAAAAAATATTTATTTCTGCGGCTGCAAGATATGGAGCCTTTGCCCTCAAGATTCCACATTCTAAGAAAGTGACGTTATGGGACTTCGCCGCGGATATCGTCAAAGTTTTTCCTCAGTGGTCCTGTCATTTTTACTCTCGTTTGAGACTCATTGTAAGAAGATATAAGAGGACTTCAAATGACATCATCGAGGGAGCCGTGCAATAAAGGATGTGCTTATATACTATTTACAATTTTTTTTTCTCCTGTATTTCGTGTACTCACTTCCACTATATATAATGTAGATTATGATGTTTTAATGATGTGATGGGTCTTGCCTCAGAGGGTTAATTTTAAACTACAATGTTTATTTATGATTTTTTTATCACAACCCCTCTTGCTTTTTTATTATTTATTATTGTATATATTATTTTATGTATGATTTTTAAATAAATGACCCATTATTAAAAAAAAATAATAATAATTGTTGTTTTGTTTCGAGTTCATACGTATAAATCCATGATTTGTCTCAGGTGGCTATTTTATAAACGTCTTTTGAAGCACTGCAAACGTATTTTTCAACATCCCTCTTTTGAATTATAGTCAAATTGTACGGGATCCAACCATAGAGATATAAAGATATAGAGAGCTTATTCCCTTCAATAGCAGAGAAACATCGTCGTTCAGCTGTATTATATGTCCAATATAAACAAAGTACTACGTCATCGTAAGCTGATCATAGAAATAGAAAGATTTGTTACTATTGGTCACAAAAACATATCCTTTGAAGAATTCAATAATCCCTCTATGTCTTTATATATCTATGGATCCAACAGGACAAACCTTATTTTACGTTAAAGTGTTAATTCAATAACAAATAATGTTTGAAGAAAGGCCCAGGGATTCCTCTATCTCACAGTATTTCACAAAACGATCTTGCAGTACTAATTCACGCACGGCATTAATGTTCTCTAGTACAATGACCGTTTTTGGAAAACTTTCACGTCCTTGGGCAAGCGTCGACTACGAATTACTTAATTGAACCAATGTTTCACTGTGAATGGTGCTTCATCGATATACAAAGAGTTAAACTAATCAATGCAATCTTGTCGTGATAGTCTTTGTCGAAAGTTGTGAAGAATTATCGTACGAAAATATTGACGGGATAATTCGATTTTTTGCCAAATTATTTTTAAAGTCACTGTAACTAGGATGGTTCAACGTCAAAACATTCCCAGTATGATTATATTACAAAAATGTCTAACTTAACATGAAAATGGCATTTACACATGGCAACACTTTGTGCTGGCTAGGATAGATATATATATATATATATAACATCAACGTAGTTTACAACTTGGGGATATATTTTATCATAAATCCTGTTATTGTAGAACTTTGTGTTGTGTTGGGATACCTTTAATAAGAATAAATGATTAGTATATCATATCTCAGAGTCGTCGCCATTTTGGTTCCACGGCAGGAACGATATTAAAGAACGACACGTGTGAGAGGATCATGACTTAAAGACTGATTTATTATCACAATAAGAAGAGGAAGAAAATAAATACACGGAAGAGAAAGAGTGAGACTAAGTAGACATGACGTCAGGGTGTCTTGCAACATGACGTCAGGGAATAATAATTTGCTTATTATGAAATGACCATTCAAAATAGCAAAAGACACATGAAATCGACGACAACGAGATGTGAATCAAGCCAAATAAACGCCCTCTCTAGGCCACCATACCCTCTTCTGCAGCAAATACACCGCCTTAGACTACGTAATTTTACGAATTTGATTTATTTAAATACATCTTTTTATTTGTATTGGAAATACATATATGTCTACGCACTGTTAATGTTCATCAAAACTTGTAGTTGGGTGGCTATAAGTGTAAAAAACGTTCCTTCGTAGCATTCATTTTTCGCCGTCGGTCCCTTTATCCCCGAAAAGCAGGGGATCATTGAACTATATCAATATACAAATAATATAAGGGTAATGTAACCAAAGAAGACATTTCACATTTTGACCCTTTTGGATGCGTAAGCTCCATGACAAAGAATCAAAGTACATAAGTGATCTTTCATTATTATGTCCAACTACCAAATAGACAATTCCTTATATTTGGTTGTCTCTGTTATATATATATCAGTGGTTCCCAAATTTTTCTGCTTGGCCCCCCTTTGGTACATAAGAAATTTTGCCCCCCCCCCCCAAAAAAAAGGAACATACACACGTTTTGTTCTCAGTGTCCATTACAGTTTATTTCACACATTGTAATTAATACAAACCTCAACCTTTTTTTGTTTTTGTCCATTTCTAGCAGTGTTATTTAGTCTTTTGTATTTATATTTTCATTATTCGTTTTTTCCCGCGCCCCCTCTGCAATTGTTCTGCGTCCCTCTAGGGGGTGCGCCCCCACTTTGGGAACCACTGATATATATGCTATTAAAAGCTCCAATATTCTTCTACAATCGAAATGGTACATATAGCAAATGAAAGACCTGGTTGGTATGTGATGAGCACCTTCTAACAGTCATTTCTTCATTTGGATATGAACTTCGTCCCATTTTTAAGAGAGTTGCTTTTAAGAGCTGATTTGTTTTTTCCTGTCCAAACTAAAGTTTTCATATTAAAATTATGAATAAATACCATAATTTAATATTTTACGTCTTAAAGATAGGTCGAAAACTCGAGCAGTATATTCGTCCATTCGAATAAAGTTCCATTCCTTCTTAATAGATGTCTGTAAGTTAAATTCGTGTGGCGAGTATTATTTTATCTTTTCTCGATGACGTCACAAAAGAAAAAACAATAGTACTTTGGAACAAAAAACATATTGTTTGATGAGACTTATTTCTTTATTACTACTTATAACTTTCTAGCAGCAATCTTATAAATATTCAGAGACGACAAACTGAATGATAAACATTCATTGGGATTTTCTAGTGAAAAGCAACCTAAAATAGAAAAATTAAGACATTTTCTTGAATTATCTTGAGGATTAAGTGAGGAGTAATTAATTCTTTTTACCTTACTCAGAATATATCAAGACTAATTTTTTTTCATCTTCCTTGAACTTAGTTTTCGTCTAAGTTATTTTGGTCATTAGGCAAAGATTCATTAACCTTAATAAGAAAGTAGAAATCTAATGTTTTTACCCTTTAAGTTCTAAAATATGTTATTATTACATATTATTATAGGGTGGGGAAAAAATGTGATGAACTTTGTTGAAAGATATTATTGACGTGAATCAAGATCGTCAAAAAATGGGTATAATTATATTTTAATCTGCATTATTATTTCTTACACATAAATAGTTGATTGTTTTACTTAGTTTTAGAACTAATCTAGCCATATTACTATCACAATTGTATCGTTATTTAAGAATATAAATTTAATATAAATAATGTAATAAAAACAAATCGTTGTGTGCTTCTTTTAAAATATTCGATAGATTCAATATGAATAGTATCGAGACAAGTGGACTGCTTAAACTCTAAGAAGACCCACCAACAACCCACTCTGATCCAACACTGATGATCAACCCAAAGTAATAGAATACCTAAAATAAAACACACAACAGATATATGGAGAGGTGTTATCCTTATTCAAGGTAGATGCTATCTGATGATGAAATGATATAAAATAGATAAGCACTAACTTTTTCCTGCGTAATGCTCATATTCAAATAGCAGGTACGCTCACCCATAGAGATATAAAGACATAGAAAGCTTATTGGGTTATTCAGAGAAATACGTCATGGTGTCCACATACAGATACAAAAAAGGAGAGTACTTAAGGCAACTGGCAAGAGGTCTTTTAGTTGGAAAAATTTGCTACGCAGCAGCTGCTGTCATTCCCCCGTCTTGGATGTGAGACTTGGGAAAGTCCGTCCTCTGCTGCGTACAAATCAGTATAAGTATCTATAATGACGCGGCCAGATCCATTACAGGAATAAAGACTTACCTACTTCGCAAAGCAGGTCTCCGTCAGTGAATGAGATCGCCGTGAAAGCTGTAGCCCTAGAAACATGGAAAGCTTACTCCAGCTCGGATGGAGGGTGCGGTGAGAGAAGTCTCATCGGCAAAACCATTTTTCCTCACGCACCAACCTACCATCAGGAAAAACAGGTCGAGCCGATCAAAGTCGCTGGGCATCATACCCTGTCCACTTAAAGTAAAGGAAAAAACGTTTTCCGCCTTCCCCGCCGATCTGTGGAATTCGTTTCCCGAGCTGAGCCCGCCCCCACACGTGGTGCAGCAACGGTAGTTGACAAAAACATTTCTAAAATAGCGCCAATATAAAGTCCTCTTTTTTATTTTTTATCAAATGACTTTGCTTATTATTATTTTTTTTGAGTTGTTATTGTATATATATGTGTATATATATATTTATTGTTTTTGTATAAGTTATATATATTATATATATATTATTTTAAACATTATCCTTTACGCCATAACTAGTTGAAAGAACTAGGTGTTATTTTATAAGGATGAATAAAGACGATTACACACACACAATCTGCTATTTGAGGAATAAGCTCTCTATATCTTTATATCTCTATGGATTCTTCAGAGAAATACGTCATTGTGCTCAGAATACAAATAAACGATGTTCTCTGCTAATTGGAGGGAATAAGCTCTCTAAAGTTCTATGCGCTCACCTCTTAGCACCATAGACAAGCATCCTTAAAGGAGTGAAGTAAGAATGAACATGAAGCACAGGGGGGAGAAGGAATGCAAAATGGCTGCCCCTCTTTCCCGGGAAATGTTCATGCCAGAGAACAGACACGATATCTCCTCGTGCCATGAGGCAAGTTGCTATATGAAATGTAACAAGTATGAGCTTGTACTAATTAATGATGCTCACATGAATTATATTATAATACTAGCGAATGTTACCCGGCACTGCCCGGGATTTTCCAACTTAACAATAGTCGGATGGAAAAAAAAATAACACAATAATTTAGTAATGTCATCGCGTGTGATTGTTCATATTAAAATAAATTCTTTAAAAAGTCGTCATAGGGTCTTCATTGCCATTTTTTCCGTTTTGTATTCCTTAAGGCTGGGTATTTAAAACATCATAAAAAGAAGAAATCACATGAATAATTTCAGTGATGTCATCGCATGTGACATTTCATATTAAAATCAGTTCCTTCAACAGGTGTCATTGGGTCTTCATTGCCATTTTTTCCGTTTGTATTCCATACGGCTGGGTATTTAAACATCGCACAAAGAAGAAATCACACTAATTATTTCAGTGAAATCATTGCATATGACTTTTCATATTAAAATCAGTTCCTTAAAAAGTTGACATTGGGTATTCATTGCCATTTTTTCCGTTTTTCATACCTTACGGTGAGTATTAATTATCGTAAAAATAAAAAAATGACACACATAATTTCAGTGATGTCATCGCATGTGACTTTTCATTTTAAAATCAGTTTCTTAAAAAGTTATCATTGGGTTTTCATTGCCATTTTTCCGTTTTGTATTCCTTAAGGCTGGGTATTTCAACATCGTAAAAAGAAGAAATCACACGAATAATTTCAGTGATGTCATCGCATGTGACTTTTCATATTAAAATAAGTTCCTTCAACAGTGGTCATTGGGTCTTCCTTGCCATATTTTCCGTTTTGTATTCCTTAAGGCTGGGAATTTAAACATCGCAAAATGAAAGAAATCACTCGAATAATTCAGTGATGTCATAGCTTTTCTTTTCATATTCAAATAAGTTCCTTCAACAGTTGTCATTGGGTCTTCCTTGTCATTTTTCGTTTGTATTCCGTACGGTGGGTATTTAAATATCACACAAACAAGGAATCACACGAATAATTTCAGTGAAATCATCTCATGTGACTTTTCATATTCAAACCAGTCCTTAAAAAGTTGTCATAGCTCTTCATTGCCATTTTTTTCGTTCGTATTCCTTAAGGCTGGGTATTTAAACATCGTAAAAAGAAGATGAATTATTTTATTGATGTCATCACATGTGATTTTCAAATTCAAATCAGTTCTTAAAAAGTTGTCCTTGGGTCTTCATGCCATTTTTCCGTTTTTGTTCCTTAAGGCTGGGAATTTAAACATAGTAAAAAGAAGTTATTTTTTAGTCGTTTCATAGAGTGCCTATGTTATTTCCTTATGAGAAGTAGTTCCTTAAAAAGTCGTCATTGCATCGTCATTGCCATTTTTCCGTTTTGTATTCCTAAGGCTGGGTATTGATATCCCTCTCCATCTCTAGGCATTATTGAAATTTGATTAGCACGATGTTGCAATATAAAAAAGTGTTGTATTTTCCACAAAACTTAAATTTGGGGACATACAGGGACAGAGAGAAAAATATATTTAAGTAATCATGTAGAAAACGAATTTTCCACAGAAAATTTGGGCAAAATCTAACTTGCAAATTTAAAATATCAACAAAAAACGTTTTGGCGAATAAAATAAGCATGTCGATGACGAATTTCCAGGAGTTGACAACCCTACTAAAACACTCCCTGAGCTCTCAAAACTATTAACTGAAAATTTCGTCAAGATCTAATGACCCGTTCGGGAGATACAGGGAAACGAACGAACAAACGAACGAACGAACGGAATTCTTTTTTTATTAGTATGGATTATACCAAGGTAGTTAAAAGTAAGGTAGAGCCATTTTAACCAATGAAAGTAAAAAAAATACACCGCCACGCAACCTACCTCATGAGCATGACGTCATATATGGCAAAAGAGGGTATATTGTATAAGTAAAATATGTTAAATATAATCGAATGTAGCCTTTAATTAGATCATAGAAGAATTAATTATCACAATTCTATTAAAAATAGAAAAATATTAAATTTTGTGAGTAATCAAATTTTTGATGATTTAAAGTTGCTGAAATTATACAAAATATTTCATGAAAAAGCAAACTCTTCAATCATTATATGTTAAAGCACATAAAAAACAACGAAAATAATTATAACAAAATACTATTTATAATCAATATTATTACAAAGACATATTTAGAAAAAAGTATATAATTTATGAATTAATACAAAACAAAATATGGTTATAATCATATATTATATAAATATTATTAGAAATACATATTAAGAAAAAAAAATTATTACAAAACAAAATACTGTTTATAATCATATATTATATAAATATATTAGAAATACATATTTAGGAAAAAGTAAATAATTTATTGGAGCATTTAATTAATCCACTGTTTCATTTTTCGCTTCTCTCTTAAACTTTTCTATGTCTAGCTTTTTGCTCTTGAAGGCGTTTTTTCAAATTTATTTGGAGAAATACACGAATTTGAGCAAATTATTAAGAGCTTCCAATGGAACTGACGGCACCTTAGACATGATTTAGAAACTCTTTTTACAAGGTTGTCGTTCCTATCAATCCTTCCATTTACTATAAAACTATTTGAAAAAATTTGTTCACATTTCCTCATAGCCTCTAAAAATAGTCTCATAGTCTTCTTCAGTGAAGTGCAGACTACACATAAAGGATGATGCAGGCTGAAATGTCGAATCTCTTCTTTGCATGCGATGGTCCAAGCTTTTCTCTGTTTGATGTTGGTTGGAAATGAGTGGTAAAATACATTGTGAGTATTGGGATCCAATGAAGGACAAACAGCAACTGCACACTGTCTTTTTTCTTTTTCTTATTAATTGAAGCCATTTTTTGTAATAGAATGATGCACTAATGATAATTTGAGTAGAGATGTTATATATAGTAAAAGTTATTTGTTTATGTTTCTGCCAGACGTGACGTCACACGAAAAATATTTCGGAACCTAAGTTATACATAATGAAATGGCGGGGGGTTGGATTATACTAAAATGATAGGATTGGTGCGACAATAACCACCAACTCTTTCGCGCGTAAGCTCATATTCAAAAAGCAGGTGCGCTCACTTCCTAGCGGTTCTAGGCGTACTCGACGGGCACGCCTTTGCATTTTCCTATTTGCAGTTAGCACTCCTGCATTGAGCTCTTTGCATCAGGGGGTTCTTGTCTGCGGCGGTTTCGCCTGGGATTGTACCTAGGAAGGATTTTCTACCAAGGAAGGTTAATTATCATTTACTTCATTGTTTAATGGAGTGGTTCCCAAATTTTTTCTGCTTGGCCCCCTTTGTACATAATAAATTTTGCGCCCCCCCCCAAAAAAAAAAAAAAAAGAACCTACACACGTTTTGTTCTCAGGGTCCATTACAGTTTATTTCACACATTGTAATTAAGGGTTCGGTACTTGATCTCTACCTGAGCTAGAAACAAAGAGAAACCACACTTCAACACGGCCATCGTGCTAACATTCCTCACAAACCTCTATTATTGTACTTATTATAGAAGAAGAAGGAAAAAAGTATTCGTCATCCTGCTCCTGCCTTGTTCTTATTATTGTATTGTTTACATTGATTCATCATTGCTTGGGATCAAATTTCTCGAATGAGAGTGGACGGGTGGCATGATTCCAGTCATTATATTTGCCCCGTCTCGTCTCATCCTCCTCCTCAATGATCGGAGGAGGAGACGAGGCGTTTGAGAGCTCCTTCATCAATGTGGTCGCTCCTAACACTGACTCGGCTCATGAATATGTTCAACGGGACTCGCGGATCCAGATCTTCTATAATAAGTACAATAATAGAGAGGTTTGTGAGGAATGTTAGCACGATGGCCGTGTTGAAGTGTGGTTTCTCTTTGTTTCTAGCTCAGGTAGGAGATCAAAGTAACCGTACCCGTAATTAATGCAAACCTCAACTTTTTTTTTGTTTTTGGTCCATTTTCTAGCAGTGTTATTTAGTCTACAGCATTTATATTTTCATTCATCGTTTTTCCTTCGCCCCTCCTGCAATGCTCTGCGCCCCCCCACTTTGGGAACCACTGGTTTAATGAAACAGTTCGAGTCAGGTCTAATAAATCAAAAAGGTTGAGTGATTGATCAATTATGTTGCGATTATAAAGACTTTCAAAAATAATTATATTATGTAACTTTTGCTAATATGAAGGTAAAGTTTATAATTACCATGTTTGATAGGTAAATGAGCAATTAAATGATATCAAGTAGGTTTTGGTAGCTGAGAAATTAAATAAAACAACTGGCATTTGACCTTTGAAATGAGAGATTCAACAAACAAATGATTAAAAAACAAACAAAATAAGAATATTCTTCACACCTACATATGAGGTCATACCTTTTCAATATTTGATCACTTCAATTTACTAATTCATTCATATATTGTAAAACTTCCGACCCTTCCGATTAGTAACAGGATACCCACCGTCTTTGCGTTAGTCATAGTGATTATGGGACTGTGATATCAATGCAACACTTGGCTAATAAGTTGAAAAACTAGTATAAGGTATATAAAATGTAAACAGTAAAATAATTATTTTTATGAAAAATAAACTCCTGCATTAAGGTTTCATTGTTTATATAGTGCATTACTAAATAATAAGCTTGGAAAATATTTAAAAGTTTATTTAATTCAAAATTCTAAATAGTTTGATAACTTAAGGTATATTTCTTAAAATACACATTATGTCATAGAGAAGTTAAAATGAGTAGGACTACCACACCCCAGACAAAAAAAAAACAACTCCCTGGGCTTTTACTCCCCGTGTCATTTACCCCCCCCCCCCCAAATTTACAAAGTTATACACGTATTACAATTCTAATGAACTGTGATTACGTGCTAACCAGTGACGTCACTTTTGTTCATAGATAGAAAATATAGTTAACTTCATAAGTGGACTTTAAGGGATAAAAAAATATTGATAACGGGTTGTAAAAGCCCAGGGTGATTGTCGGGGGTGGTAGTCCTGTTACGAGTTAAAGTTTAAGACATTGAAGACTGACACTTGGATGGAATAACTTGTTATGGGTTGAATAGAAATACTCTCTTACCAACAATAAAAGACGTAAATATTTCATTTGACCTAATATTTTTTATTTTAAAGTCAACAAATCATTCAAGTAACAGATATAAACACTATGAAATGAGGCAATTTTAAGAAAAAAATATCGTAAAGTCAAGTTAACCCGACTCGAGCTTTTATTGCTAAGATAGAGTTAAAAAAAATTAACCTTCCATGGTAGAAAATCCTTCCTAGGTACAATCCCAGGCGAAAACGCCGCCCGACAAGAATACCCTCATGCAAAGAGTTCAATGCAGGAACGCTAACTGCAAATGCGAAAATGCAAAGGCGTGCCCGTCGAGTACGGCTGCCACGCTTCCTAGCAACATCCCTAAAGCATCCCTAAGGGTAATAAGTAAGAATGAACATGAAGCACAGGGGGGAGAAGGAATGCAAAATGGCTGCCCCCTCTTTCCCGGGAAATGTTCATGCCAGAGAACAGACATGCTCCTCCGGGCGCCATAAGGCAAGTTGCTAAGATGTATTGCAACATTGCAAGGTCCTTCTCTTTTGGGGCAAACGAGCCTCTAAATTATAATGGGTCGTTGAACAGTTCCTCGGAGTTCTTCAATGAGGGTTATCTCACGTCTGTTGGAGAATTCATCAAAAGAAAAGTTAACATAAGAAATTATATTTTGTGTTAGCGATTACAAAAGCGTCGCTCTCTTACATCAATAAGGGAGCTCCCTATTGGACCACCTATTCCCTTCTATATCGCTCTTGCTGGATTAGACAATCAGGCGGTTCGAAAGTCTCTGTCGTGTTGTGGACGTCCGTTTCTTATCGTAAGTAGGCGACTCAGAAATCTAGGCATTGAGGCAGACAAACGCTTGCGGAGTCCTAATATAATAATGAAGAACCGCTTCACAGACTCTCATCAAAAATGGTTTAGATACCGTCTGGCCACGTCTTCTTTATACATGAATAAGTCCCATGTAGATCCGAGGAAGCGGAGCTGCCATTGGTGCGGGGAGGTCGAGGAGACTTCGTTCCACTTCTTCTACTTCTGTCCCAGGGTCGCCCCAGCCATCAAAGGAGCATATGGGGTGATGCTAACCCCTCCGGACTTGCTTGTGTCGACCTCGCCTACCTATCAGGAAGCCTATGAGATAGAGCATCTGGTATCCACGGTTCAAAGGGTCCTCTATCATCAAGAACGGACAAAACTGGACTCCCTGTGGGTCTCCATCGCCTCGTCGGAAGACTACCTATAGAAACTCTTCGTTCGGTCTCCAGTGCGTCAAACGACAACAATGGGGAGTTCAAATGTAAACAAACTATTTCCCTTCGTGTGGACTGAGACAATCAAGCTGCCACTATTTTATCAACCAAATCTTTTAAGTTCCCTTTTATTTTTATTATTACTCTTAATTTTTCGCCTTATGGGCGTATTCCTTTATTGCTTTTATTATGTGTTTGAGAGAGTACAAAATGATATAATGTACATTTGAAACAAACGGAATGTAAGATACCCTAGAAGAATGAAATAAATATAATTATATATATATATATAAATAGTGTCTAAAAGGAAATGTATGTAATACCTGTCCTTATCAGCTTAATGTCTGATACGAAGGGCATGTTTTTCAAATAAAGATACATACTTTGTCTCAACAGCAGCAAGAGAAGAAATGACATAATTAAAGTTTTATATGTTATCACTTTTCTTTCAACCCATCATCATGTGCAAAGAAAAAGACCTCCGTCCGCATTAATAATAATATATGTACTTCAATTGTTTTTTATTATTTGTTTCCTACCACTCTATCCCCTAGGTATACAAAGATCTTCCTCTGTAAAGAAAAGCAACAAATATGTATTTTTCTTTGTTTTGGTAGTTTTGTATTTATACATTTTTTCGCATAATGCTATTGCGGCAAGACAGTATATTTAATGCAGAATATAATACAATATTGGATAATTGATGCGAGATAAACAAAAGAAAATATTATTGCACGAGTATGTTAATCACAGACTATATCATTTTGAGTGATTTAATGATATATTATGAGCAAGCATTTTTTGATATGCTAGGCTAGGATGTATGTATGGCTGTGCAATAAATATAGCTGGATATGGAATGGAAAAATATTGTTTCTTCTACCCTAATAATGATAATATTAATAAATATCCTATAAGATTATATTGACAGTTAAAATAGCATTGCACCACCATTAAATATAATAGAATCAAAGAGAAGAAACTACTCTTACAGAGTTGTTTTTAAGGTTTGGTGAGCGTAAATCAATGCTATTAAAAAACAAGATCCTGAAAGCATCTAATATTGAAATTATGAAAAGTTTTTTTTGCCTATATGGATAGTTTGAATTACATCCATTCAGATTTTGCCGTGCTAAGAAAGAATGTCTGTAAAATGAAATTATAACGTATTTATACGAAGTCTCGCCTCTAGCAGGACCTAGCCCTCCGGAGATTCATTGAGTCATTCCTAGGAATGGTAATCTGAAGCTTAGCCTTGGTTCTTACAGATTCTATGACTGTTTTTGGGAGTGAAAAAGAGAGAGGGGTAAAGAGAGGGATTGAAGGAAAGAGAGAGGGAGAATCTTCTCTCTCACTTTTTCTTTCTCCCTCTCTTTCCTCCTCTTTCTCTCTCTCTCCCTCTATCCCTCTCTTTAACCCCTCTCTCTTTTTCACGGCCAAAAACAGTCATATAATCTGTAAGAACCAAGGCTAAGCTCCAGATTTCACTCCCTAGTCATTCCACAACTTTGCTATTAACGAGGCTATATCCTCATATCCAGAGGATGTGGAACATAATTATCTAATAATTTATAATTACCCCTCCTTTTTCAATACTATTCAATTTTTCAACCAAAAATATTTGTGCTTTTTCTATTATAACTACTTTGTGAAATATTCTTCACTTCTTAATTTGATTTATACTTTATAGAAAATATGTGGACAGTGCTTGTGCTGGGTGCCTTATAGATTGGCACGAGTACCCGCCATCATAAAGGCCACCAGCACTCGTCGACCAACGAAACCAGATTAAACGACGCCCATGTCAATAAAACACACTGAAAAATAAATTGCTAAAATTCGCCCCAGACAGCCATTACTAGACCAAATACCCCTCCAATGTATCAAAAATAATTGAATGGCAGATTTGTTACTTTTGATTTCAGATTCGCTATTTCAATGGAGGGGTCAAGAAGGTTTGCGAGGACTCAATGACCCATTTATGCTTTACCATGCCAACATATTTCAAAACATTAATCCTAATTATTCATCTCGTTTTAGGGTCTGTTTACTTTGCTCTACAAAATGGTTTGTTGATTTGCTTTTTTTCTTCTATAAACCATTGGAAACATTGTACCTTCATTCATGTATATTCATGCAAAACTTTTCGTTTATTTACCTTTCTTATACACAAACACACCTTACTTCACCTAAATGTGTATGTAAATAAAATTATACCCATGAACATTCTGACACAAATGTGTTATTGGAATTTTCTCCCCTCTTCTGGAAAAGGTAGTGTTGAATATATGTACTAGCTTAGAAATGACTGTCAATACATGAAGGAAGTCGTCATGTGTTTCTTCTTTATATCACTCAAAAAGGGATCAATACATACGTTCCTAGAAGGGTTCTAATTGAATTAAAGTTTACATTAAATATTACTTTACACGGCAACTAAGTAATGAATTATTTAAACTACAGAGGCTATTTTGAGGGTAAACAGCTACTCAAGGTCTGTATAATAAGGTCTGGGCAATACAAAAAACAAACATGTAGCAGTGTGACTACTCAATGACGTCACTGGAGAACGATTATATCTATCTTATATGTATATCAATCAATCTCTCTATCTATCTATAAATATATATTTAGATATGTATGTGTGTGTGTGTATAAATAAATAAATAAAATAAATATATATGAAAATAAAATATATAAATATATATAAAAATCAGTGGTTCTGCGATAACTTTTTTTCAACTCGCGATAACGATAAAACGATAACTTTTTCCTCAACTTGCGATAAACGATAAAAAATTTCAATGATAAAACGATAGCGATAAACATTTCCAAAAGAGTGATGACGTTTTTTTATTAGAAAAGAATCTCCCAAAAAAGTTGATGACGTTTTTTTTTAGAAAAGAATCTCCAAAAAGTGACGACGTTTTTTTATTTTAGAAAAGGGTATTTTAAAAAATTCCTTAATTTTTTTTTTATTCTTACAAAAGGCCTCTTTGAATTTATCGTTTATCGTTCCTCATTTTTTGGGACTAATGATAAGTGAATGAGCGGTAATTTTAAAAAACTTTGCGATAAACGATAACGATAAAAGGTTTGACCTCAGCGATAATTATCGTTTATCGCTCATTTTAATCGCACGCGGCAACCACTGATACAAATATAAATTATATAAATATATATATTCGTTCTCCAGTGACGTCATTGAGTAGTTATACTGCTAGGATTACATGTTTGTTTTTGTAATATACAGACCTTGATGCTACTCACCTCCATCCTCTCTCTGCTGGGTTAAGGGCATAAGATATAAATACATAGAGAGCTTATTGGATTATTCAGATAAATACGTCATTGTGCCCAATGTAAAAAAATATTTATATCCCTATGATCAACTTACGATGACGTAGTACAAATCACTTTGTTTATATTGGGCACATAATACAGCTGAACGATGTTTCTATGCTCTTGAAGGGAATGAGCTCTCTATATCTTTATATCTCTATGGTTAAGGGTCATAGTGACGTCAAAAGAAATGGGGTGGCTGATGTGCTAGCCAAAGCTGGAGCTATTGATCAACTACCTCTTAGTTAGATTCTTGCTACCCCTTAAGAATTGATTCTGCTTATTACGTAGTTACATACATTTGCTCACGACAGAAATCTTACCCTCAAAACTTCTGGAAAAAAACCTTATTCACTTCGAAATTTATCCATTGTATCACGACGGGTGAGGACGTCGAGATGAGGAACAATTTATATAATCTGATATAAACTTTAATAAATAAATCTTTGTTCAGGGGTCAGTTCTTCTATTATATTATTCTACTATAAATTACTACATATACACATACTTTTACTTTAAAAAAGGCTTACAATTCGTATATTTTCTACTACTTAGAATATTATTTTAATTATATTTTTAGAAATCCTCTTTTTTGTCCCCTTTATTGTATATTTTTACATTTTGACGCTATTTTGCTGTATAAATAAAGTGGTGTAAAGTACAAAAACCCCTCCATTTTATATCAAGACTTGAGTTACTGTCGTAAAATTCAAAAAATAATCAGTAACATTATTACCAATATAGGATTTATATTTCCCCTCGTCCTCCATAAGTTATTTTATTATGTATTCCATCACCATCATCATAGCTTTTTAGTGTCTATATTTGAAAAAATATGAGCATCCCAATAGCATCCCTCCTTTAAATATTTTTATTTGGCTTACCATCATCATAAACCTTAGAACGTTTCTGAAAAAAAAAACGTAAAATGTAATAATGTAGATATTTTGCAACTTCGAACTAATATTTTCATCCTTTCAATTCAAACATCGTTTTTTGCCTATATGTGGTGGTCCAGCAAGAATCTAAGTTTAAATGGATTTTTGTGAAAAAGAGTGACCCTCCCTATAATATAGTTGGTAAATTCATTTTCGTTTGTATTAGTACAATATTTCGATTAGTTGAAAACATACTCTGATAATTCCTGATTATATATTATAATTGATAAGGAATAAATCTCTTATGGCTATGAAAAAGGGACTATCTTTCATATCGGAGCCATGTGGAATTAAACACTATACAATAAGTCAAATAGAAAGAAATCATTTTTAACTTATCGAATAAAAATGACATTCATGGGTAATAACGTACGCAACTTGCCTTAAAAGGCTTCTGAAATATTTGGCCGTCGTTTTTATGGAGTAAAAAACTTAAAAATACGTTTTCTCAGTTTTACTATTTTCATTTAAAATTGATTTCTTGCTGACCACCACATATTTTATTTTATTTTGACTGAAACACGAAAAAAGGAGATTTTTTTTTAAAGAATGAAATCTATATTTCATAATAAAGTGAATTGCAAATTTTGATCAAACTCTCAGACTTATTACCAGTTCTTGCCCTTTAAAAAGGGTTTGAAGTCATTTTTTTGGCAGTGTAGAGGAAAAAATCATATTCCTTATGTAATAAATACTTCAAATAGTTTTTTATGTAGCCGTCTCTAAACAACGATACATTTTTTATTACTAATAATAAATCCCGAATCATACAACATGAGATATTTAACAATATTAGTAGTTATTATTCTCTGTCATAAGCCACATCATGTGTATTCAATACAATTTAAATTATGGTAAATATTTGTAAAAATACTGAACTACCTTTATATGTAGATATCTAATTAGGCGCTCTTTTACTATTGTGTTTTAAATATATCTCAAATATCAATATAATTAATTTTTTTTCACAATTCAAATACATATTATTTTATTCTATTCAATTGCTTATTCTTTTCTCTATACAAATACTTATTACCTCCGCCGAAGGAGGTATGTTTTCACTGGCGTTGGTTTGTTTGTTTGTCAGCAGGATAACTCAAAAAGTACGGAACGGATTCGGATGAAACTTGGTGGAGTTGTTGGAAATGCCAAAAGAAACAAGTGATTAAATTTTGGCATCTCGGAGTGGCAGAATTACGATGCAAAACGAGCTAAATACTATAAAATATTTTCAAGTTAGCCTACTCTGCCAATAGATTCGCTGTGCTGTAAAATCGGGTGCGGGAGCGTCTTCCTCTCGAAATTTCCGTCGAGGGGAACCCTCCCGTCCCTCTACGCCGCCCCAGTCGTAAAAATCCGCCGCTCGAAGGTTCATAAGGACCCTGTGACGGCGGAGGTTTGCACTCTCTGAGTGTAGGTATATATGCCTCCTATTATATTTATTATATCAAATACTTAATTTTTTCTTTGTCCAAATACTTTTTTTTTAAATCATTTACAACCAATTTATAACTAGTACATCATCCCAAATGAACGTTCAATCTCAGCTTAGCGATGTGTTTATCACAATGATATGTTTTTTAAAGTTTATAATTTTTCTTTATATAATGAAAAAAAATTCAGTCAAAAGAAAAAATTAACAAAAATGCCGGTACTCTTTATGAACGATTAAGATATATAATTTCATAATTATGCATATTTATTTATTTGACTCATTTTATATACTTTCTTTTATGGCCTCAAATTGAAGTTTTTCCTCATTTTCTACATTAAAGGCTTTAGATGAAGACTGATATCATATTGTCGAATCAAATTGCCTAAATGCTTATATAAAAATTATTTGAGGAAGAGATGAATTAATGAGTGGCTTCAAGGGGATTGGTTAATTATATCCACAAGGTTGATATTGGCAAAGAGACCTTCATTTTCTTTTATTTACGTCATCCAAGCCTCATCTATGTTTAGATAGCTCCTAGCATGTTTGTACCTTTATACTATTTCTGGATATAAAAATATAATTTTATACTAATTGCTTATTATATATTATATATATAATCAGACTTGTTGACGTCGGCTAAAAATTGTCGTTCTCACCATGATGATCTCAAAAATGATGACGTTTCTTTTTAGAAAATAAATTTTTTCTCATTAAAATCTTTGTCCTTTTTTTGGCGCAAAAGCCAAAAACGAACGACAAACGATTGGGAATCAACAAATGAACGATAATGAACAAGTCATATATATATTATACTTAGGTTGTTCTTATTTTTCAAATGTTTGAAATGTTAGCGACTTTGTGGATTTTCTGTTTCTTGGTGATAAAAGAAGACGACATACAAAGTTTGACAAAATCGGTCAACATTACGAGGTCGCGCAACGAGGTCAAAGTTTTAAAAATTTAGTAAAAATATAGTTTTCCGCAAATTTTTTCAAAATGGTGGACGTTACAGACTTCAATAATAATTATTAATTTAAAGGAAATCTAATTACTACCAGACGTATGTTTGATGTTTTTTAATAAAACAAAGTTTTCAGTAAAAACAAAGCAAGAAAGGGAGTGTGTATTGTTAGCTTATTTCATAGCTTTTTTGTATCAATTAACTTCACTCGCCTGTAGAAGATGACTTGTTCGCTTCAGAGTAAAATAGTACTTTTAAGTTTAGTAAAACTTTAAATGATAAATCCAAAAATGACCTTGGTTGCATTTCTATCAATTCAGAATTCAGTACAATCTGAGTTTACATCATATGATTCAGAGCCTGTATTGACCTATAAGAAAATCGATTATGAAAAAAATAAATCATAATGTGTTTCTTAGATTTGCGTCAAGGTATCCTCTCAAATTTTACTTTGTCTCTGACGCATATAATCCATTATATGCGTCATTTTGTACGCGAGATAGGCTTTTTTTATTGTACATATAACTCTCTACTTATTAAATTGACATGATTTAGTATACCCAAATATTAAAGCTGGTTAACCAAGCTTTCATTTGATATATTGTGCTCTAAAAATCGCTATACTTTAAGAGATATAAGAAATACGTACTCTCCCCCAAAAATTGATCTTTTGATATGAGAATATACGATTACCATCTGGTACTGCTGTTAGTGTTACCTGGATAGATAGAGAAGAGAAGGGAGGGAGTATTTTGCCTCACTTCTCTCCCTTCTTTTTTTCTTCCTATCCAGGTTACACTACCTGCTGTTACCAATGGTAATTGTATATTTGCATATCAAAAGATCAATTTTTTTGGGGAGGTACGTGCAAAAGTGTATTTGCTTATATTCCTATATATATATATATATATATATATATATATATATATTGTTTTGTCCTAGATTAGCCCCATCACACAGAAAATTATTCAGATCAGTCGGGCGTGAGCTGTCTATGAACTACTAATTAAATTTAGGCTAATATAATAATATTTTAAATGAAACTCCCTGCACCGTCTTCTTCCTTTCTCTGTTCACTAAAGCAGTTCGTCCCATTCCAATCCGTGTCCGTGGATCATCGTAGATTAGATGAGCTGGAGTTTCATCCTCCCCTTGCAGAGACGAAACGTTGGAGTTTCCATAACCGTTTTTTTTTTTGTTTTTATTCCGGCTCCAAAAAAAATATACAATGTATAAAAAAAGAAAAACGATGCTAATGCGTAAATTCGTGCGTGTTAAGGCGTGTCCAACTCTCAAGTTGGGGGCGCAGGTTCGAATCCCGAGAGGGGATGGTCATTTTTGGTCTACTCATTGATAGATTCCTAGGTTCGATAGACTAATTATAATGCTATAATGCTTATTTTATATCCAATAGGATACAATTCTATCGAACCATATAGCAAAAAACAAAAAAAAAAAAAAAAAAAAAAAACTTTTGGTGAAGATGATCATTTATGGAATGTGGCCACTAGCCATGGAGACAGATTCGTTGTCATGGAAGCTCTCCCATAATGGTACATCTTTCCCATGATAGGGCCTCTGAATTGAAATACTTTGTCTGCCTGCAGGAGCCCCTCTCCAGAACAATACATGGACATGATTCTCCCTTAGAGCACCCTAGGCTTGGCCAATTGACGTGGGCACTGAATCTGCAATAATCGTAGGGGCACCTGATTTTGCTAGAACATCTACATATTCATTTCCGGTCGTGCCATTATGACATCTCACCTACGCAATGGTAAATGTCGCAATTGCTATACCCAGGGCGCTTGTAGTTTCAGCAATTCCGCAGTTAGAAGAGATCCCCGGGCTGTGTGTCTAGGCTGTTGATGGCCGAGTGACATTCCGAAAGGAACAAGAATATTTTTATTTTTCGTCCTATTAATGGCAGGCCCCAAATCAATTTTTCGAATCAGCCTCATTTCGGCTTGGAATACACTGTTGTGTCATCAAGCCTGAAGGAGCTTTGCTCTATGGCCGATCACCCTTCGTTATGACCTTTCCTTTTTTTAGCCATCCGTATAGGCTATCAGATCTTCGATCTCCACTCCGTTACCACTTTGTATCCCCGTTTATTTTGTCCACAACGTTAAACTTTTGCTAAATAATGAATATTTTTTTTCGTATATAGTATCCCAGCCATCTACATGCCCCTTAGCGGAAGGGTTTGGACCCAGGCCCGGCTCTAACCACTTTGGTGCCCTAGGCAAGATTTGATGTTGGCGCCCCCCCCCCCCCCATGCATCACAGTAAATTCCACTGCTAGTGTACATATACTCACACAGAAACTGAATATCGTTGTTTAGAATGTTTTATTTAAATAAAGAAATAGCACATTTAAAAACTAAGAAAATAATTAAGGATAACAATACAACAAATAAACTAAATTTATATATATATAACAAATAGCTCATTCAAAGTATTAGATTTAAATACTCTAAAATATAAATAGTAACAATTGGAATAAATTAACGTATTATACAATATAAATAAGACACTGCACAATAAAGAAACAGTGTGCACTGTTTTTTTACAAAGATTTAAATAAAAATATAAATAAATATATAAAAAAGGTGATCTTATAATGACACTCGTGGTTTATTTTTTTTGGTATGCTTTAGCTTAAACTATTTTAAACCAACAAAACCACCTCCTCAATCTCACATAACCTCTACAGATTTACTCTCCTGGTCTTTCTTGCAGCAAAGTCTCTATAATATCATCATATGATAACTGTTTGAGACCACATGTTTATGCTTATATGCCAAGGTCCACTGAGACGTTCTTGCTCATGGTAGATAAAGATACGTTTTTATCGTTTGAGCTTAGAGAAGCTTCTTTTCAGCTGCGACCCACTGTAACAGGAAGAGTGGCAGAGGATCTAAGATACTACCACATGTTAGAATAAATTTCGACAGCTTTCTCTCATGCAGGAAGCAGTCAAAAGTTCCATATTTGTATTTTCTTTGATGGCAATGGTGTTAAAATAATAGATTTCCTTTGCAAATTCTGTGCCATCAATATCTGGGGCTGTTCATGGGTCAAAGTCCGGTACTTAGAGTTTGACACTTCAGTAGCAGGTCCGCTTCTCCTAAGTTGGGGAAATCGAGGAGCACACCAAAAGATTCTATTCACTTCTCCAAATTCTGAAATCTTTCATCAGTGAGGAGATGGCCGGCGTATCATGACCCATATAAAAAATGGGGTTTCAATTTTTCGTAGTGCATCATGGATGGGGAATGGGCCAATTCAGCGCCGCTGATCAGCGCCGCCGATTCAGCACCGCCGATTCAGCGCCAGCCAATTCAGCGACGGCCGATTCAGCGCCAGCCAATTCAGCGACGGCCGATTCAGCACCAGCCTCAATGACTTTGATTAAAAAAAAAATCAGACCTTTTTTCAAAGAAAAATTATGTTTTCTTTAGCAGTACAATTGGTCAAACCTGGAAACAGATATTGTCTTGCAGAAGTATGGTATTGGGTTTCAAACACACCTACATTGTTAAAATACGAGTTAAGAAACCCTCAAATGCCATTTTGTGCCCATTGGGGTCCTCGGGTCCCGCCAGCCGCAACAATGGGGTATTGGGGTTCAAACCATCGCAAATTGTAAAATACGAGTAAGAAACCCCTCAAATGTCATTTTGTGCCCATTGGGTCCTCGGGTCCCGCCAGCCGCAACAATGGGGTATTGGGGTTTCAAACCTTTCGCCAATTGTAAAAATACGAGTAAGGAACCCCTCAATACCATTTTGTGCCCCTTGGGTCCTCGGGTCCCGCCAGCCGTAACAATGGGTGTTGGGGTTTCAAACCCTTCGCCACTTGTAAAAATACGAGTAAGGAACCCCTCAAATACCATTTTGTGCCCCTTGGGTCCTCGGGTCCCGCCAGCCGTAACAATGGGGTGTTGGGGCTTCAAACCCTTCGCCAATTGTAAAAATACGAGTAAGGAACCCCTCAAATACCATTTTGTGCACCTTGGGTCCTCGGGTCCCGCCAGCCGTAACAATGGGTGTTGGGGTTTCAACACCATCGCAAATTGTAAAAATACGAGTAAGGAACCCCTCAAATGCCATTTTGTGCACCTTGGGCCCTCGGTTTCCGCCAGCCGGAACAATGTGGTCTTTGGGGTTTCAAACCCTTCGCCACTTGTAAAAATACGAGAAAGGAACCCCTCAAATGCCATTTTATGCACCTTGGTCCTCGGGTTCCGCCAGCCACAACAATGGGGTGTTGGGGTTTCAAACCCATCGCAAATTGTAAAAATACGAGTAAGGAACCCCTCAAATTCATTTTTGTCCCCTTGGTCCTCGGGTCCCGCCGGCCACAACAATTGTGTATTGGGGTTTCAAATCTTCCGCCTATTGTAAAAATACAAATAAGGAACTCCTCAAATGCCAACTGCAACCTTGGAATACGGGGTTGTTTTAAAATCCACCAACAATGGCGCCCGAGCTGTTGTTTATTTTGATAAGTTCAAGCTCTTCACGCCAGGGGTACTAGGAGTTGTTTCAATTTCCATTGTTATTATAAGTATTTGAAATTATAATAACGTCAATGACTTTTTAAAGCCGAGTTTCTTGGTTGATAAGATAATCTTATCAAAAGACTTAAAAGTATTAAGTAACTAAAACTCATTTAGAACCGGATCCAAGTGGGGGTATAGGGGGCATATACCTTCCCAAATGGGATTTTGAAACATTGAGGGAGGGGGTCGCGACGTGATTTCTCAAATGACTTACTCAGTTGTCAAATTTTTTTTTAAAGTTTGGGAACCTTTGGTTTAGAAAAAGTAATGCCATTGAGAAGCTATAGCATCGTGTGGAGCCTGTTATTGCAAAAGGAGGAAGTTGGATTGAATTAACATGAAAGGAAAAGTAACTAAATCTTGTTGGCATAAAAAAGTCAATTAGAGAGTCTTGATAATATCCAGTCAATCTGGATAACGGCACACCTGCGTTCTTGCTCGTTCCAGATTACAGGTTGTAGATTTCCATATGCGACCATGACGATGATAAAATTCAACTGAAATAATTTCTTATATGTTGGCTGTCTGCTAAAAAATCAGCTGTGCGGATCGGAGGACGTCATCCTAATTGCAGGGTGTCCTGCAAAACCGCCACATTAGATCTTACCACTCTGTTCAATTTTCATCTCTTAAACCATAGAGTGTTTTGCAAGTGGCGAGTTCAAAATATTTATTTGTTTATTTATTTTTGTTTAAAAAATTTCAAAATATTTTTGTGTGATTTTAAACATGGACTTAAATCTAAACCCACAAAAGTGCAAAAATCCTCAATAAAGAAAATGTGATTACTTTATGTAGATATAAATATAATGCAGTTTAACTTTATTAATAAGTCAAGAAAAAAATTTTTGCAAAATTATGTAAAAAGCACGCAAAATTGTTCACAAAAAAGTATTTAATTAGAGGTGAGCACCATAATTGGCGAAGGGGTTAAAACCCCAATACCCATTTTTGCGGCTGGTGGGACCCAAGAACTTAAGGTGTGCAAAATGGCATTTGAGGGTTCCTTACTCGTATTTTTACAATTTGCAATTGGGTTTGAAACCCCAATACCACATTGTTGCGGCTGGCGGGACCCGAGAACTTAAGGTGTGCAAAATGGCATTTGAGGGGTTCCTTACTCGTATTTTTACAATTTACGATAGGTTTGAAACCCCAATACACAATTGTTGTGGCCGGCGGGACCCGAGGACCAAGGTGCTCAAAATGGCATTTGAGGGGTTCCTTACTCGTATTTTTACAATTTGCGAGGGTTTGAAACCCCAAACCCCATTGTTGTGGCTGGCGGAACCCGAGGACCCAAGGTGCATAAAATGGCATTTGAGGGGTTCCTTCTCGTATTTTTACAAGTGGCGAAGGGTTTGAAACCCCAATACCCATTGTTACGGCTGGCGGAACCCGAGGGCCCAAGGTGCACAAAATGGCATTTGAGGGGTTCCTTATCGTATTTTTACAATTTGCGATGGTTTGAAACCCCAATACCCCATTGTTCCGGCTGGCGGAACCCGAGGCCCAAGGTGCACAAAATGGCATTTGAGGGGTTCCTTACTCGTATTTTTACAATTTGCGATGGGTTTGAAACCCCAATACCCCATTGTTACGGCTGGCGGAACCCGAGGCCCAAGGTGCACAAAATGGCAATTGAGGGGTTCCTTACTCGTATTTTTACAATTTGCGATGGGTTTGATACCCCAAAACCCCATTGTTCCGGCTGGCGGAACCGAGGGCCCAAGGTGCACACAATGGCATTTGAGGTTTTTTTACTCGTATTTTTACCATGTAGGTGGGTTTGAAACCAAAATACCCCATTGTTGTTGAATACTTCTGCAAACAATTATCTTGTACCAAGTTTGACCAATTGTACTTCAAAAGAAAACATAATTTTCTGTGAAAAAAAGGTCTGAATTTTTTTAAATCAAAGTCATTGAGGCTGGCGCTGAATCGGCCGGCGCTGAATTGGCTGGTGCTGAATCGGCCGGCGCTGAATCGGCCGGCGCTGAATCGGCGGCGCTGAATCGGCGGTGCTGAATCGGCGGCGCTGAATCGGCGGCGCTGAATTGTACCGTACTCATGGATGTGTCATCTGGAGAATCATAGCTAAAGTGCTTTTTCGTGGTCTCAAACGTTTTTGTTTGAGTTTAGCTCCACGTTCATTCTTCGCACATATCCTTTGCCGTTGTCTGTGCATCAGAAAATCAGTGTTTCTGTAACTTGTGAGGGAATCTCTGGTTTTTTCAGCAAGGCGACAGCTACATAAAACTGCATGGAGGGTTGACTGCAAGTTACTGACATACTGGATCTTGCTGAGAATGTCGGTACCATATAACTGTACAAATACAAAAGCGATAGGATCCAATCTCCTCAGCCAAAGTGGGCTTCAACTCTCACCACAGGGGTCTGCAGTTGTTTCCTCACTTCCAGAAGAGCCTCCCTGACTTGACCAGCATGATACCTTACTGCTTCAATACTTTTATTTGCTTTCCCATCTGGTCTCGGCCCATGACTTTAGAGTTATTTTAACATATTTTAGGAGGAAATACACCTATGGGTGGAGGCTGAGAGAGCTTAAATAACTTTGTTAAATGTCCCAAAGTAGCCAGGGCATCTGGCGAGCTTTTTGCAGCATCAGCTACTACCAGATTTAAAGTGTGGGCACCACATGGGACAAAAAAAGTCTTGAGTTCAGCTGAAGCAACTTTGCCTGAACACTTTATTTTCCCCCCTCAATTGGGCACCGTTTCATAGGATTGGCCTCTACAGTCCTCAAATGGGATGTTAAGTTCCTCTAAACTTTTTAGGATTAGAGATGGACAAATGATCTCCAGTTGACTGCTCTGCAACAAGAAAGCTAATAAATGCTCCTTAACTTAGGTATGTTTCTTGTGACACTATCATGATTATGGCAGAGAGCTGTTCCTTATGACTCAGATCAGGGTACAATCTAAAATACAATAGAGAAATATTTTGATCTTTGATATCCTTCAAAATATGTTCTATTATTTTTGAAACTGATGGAGTCTATCAGTTCATTTTGTATTGTCTTTCCAAGATAATGAACATGGCTGCCAGCTCCATTTTCCACCCTACTAACATGCTGCTTCATCACTGGATCAAATTTGGCCATAAGCTCCACCTCTTTCAAAAAAATTCCCATGTCTGGTTGATTAATGTGTCTTTGAAACCCCTAAACGACATGTTTCTACAGCTAAAGACTTAATTATTGCCACCAATCGATGTAGAACATCACGCTACCTTTTTCTCTCGCCTCAGCAAGTGTCATTCTTGTTTATCTATTGTGAACCCTTTCGCAATACGGACCGCCAAAGTCTCCATGTTGCCATGTGAGCATTGTGTCCTGCTATCCTCATGGACC
>CP045897.1:23333350-23350796 GCA_013387185.1 Caligus rogercresseyi
AACAATATGGGCCTTTAAAATTTAAACAAATTTACTATTTGTGATAAGATGAATATCATTTTTCCATTTTCTTTATAAAAGTACTTATTTGACATTTCATTTAATCCCGGCGCACTCATTGTCCTTCTATGCTTTCAATATTAAGTGCCTCTGGCCGTCATGAGTTGAACGTATGTACCAAATACTGGCTGGGGATTATTTTAATACCGACTTGACTAGAAAGAGAAAAAAACTGAAAAAATAGAGACATCTCTTGGCCTCTACTTTTTCTTATAGTATTAAACCTCACAAACCTCTCCCTTTTCATAACAGTTTTTTACTAAATATTTTATTAATTTTACATTATTACAAAAAAAATCAATACATTTTGATGCGTTGTGTTTTTATCTTCTAGATGAATTATGAGGGGCGGTCTTTACTGTCTTCCTCCTTCACTTTCGTCGTCAAATCGGCCAGAAAATACTAAGAGAATAATAAGCTTTGAGAAGAAGCCTACAGAGCCGTACGTGACGAGGGAGGCATTGAACTACTTACCATAAGAACAAGTCAGTCCCGACAAGAGACGATGGAGTTCCTCTCGTACAGGAATCCTGTCGAATAAGTGACTCCGGACACAAGGGGGAACTCCGTATCAAGTTTCCTCCTCTAGAGTTAAATAACCTAAGCTATTTAGTGTAACGCAATAATAATAATAACAGATTGTTATGAAAAAGGGAGAGGTTTGTTAGGTTTAATCCTATAATAAAAGAGAGGCCAGAGAGATGTTCTCTATGTTTCATTTTTTTCTCTTTCTATGTCTAGTCGGTATTAAAATCATCCACAGCCCCAAATACTTGTTTTGTAATGATTTTACATGGAGAAAATTATTATTACAAAGCTATACGAGACATAGGCCTTTATACCTATTATTCATTATGGAATCGATAAAATGGTATATAAACTTTGTGACAACTTGTTTGTTATGTTACGAAAATTATTTATTTCTATTCGTAGCCTTTAGGTGTACGTCATAAGATTCATTGTGAGAAAGCTTGCCAAAAAGTGGGCAGTTTGATAATGCTTATGAGATGCCAGTACACAAAATAATGCGCTAAAGACGCACACAAGCACATAAGTGATTGAATTGACTCCGCCCACTATTTCTTACATTCCTTAGAAAGAATATTAAAAAATCTTCTTGATGTGAGAGTAGACTTGCAAGCTCGAGGTTTTGTGAACATTTTTTAAATAATTTACCGAAGAATACTTTTAAATAATATTTATTAATAAATTAAAATATATGTATATGAAGTAATAAATAAGCGTTTGAATCTACTAAGTTTAACCTCCTATTTAAAAAAAAGTTTTTTATTTTTAATTTACACAATTAAACATATTTTATCATTATAAGTGTTTCAAACACGACGTGAAAAATTGGTTTTTGTCTTGCTCATTTCATTTCTCAAGTATTCAAATTTTCCAGAACTTCATATTTCAAAGGCTGCTATTTAAGTCATTATTAATAATAATTTTTCATTCCTTTTCTGTGAGAGTATGCATTATTTAAACTACTTTTAATGTTAAAATCTTTCGGAAATGAAATTACTTGGCGTCAATGATATATAAAATCATATTCCAAAAAATATATTTTTTTCTTGCAAATTGGACTTTTGTCCTTTATTACAATACACTGAGTTAATATTTGTGCTAAAACCTTCAAGCTATTTCAGATTTCAGATTTGTACTTTTGAGAATATAAATTTATATTACAAAATGAGATCCAGTCACTATATCGCACCTGTAAACCGATCTTTGGCGTCCGGAAAAGTTCCCACGGCTCTCAAATTGTCGAACGTGTTACCCATTTATAAGGGCAAGGGCAAGTCTGCTGCTGATCCTGCATCATACAGACCCGTCAGCATCCTGCCGGCACTCTCCAAGATACTAAAGACCGTCGTAAAGACCGACTTCGAGATCCATCTGGCCAAGACGGAGGCTCTTCCGAACACCCAGTTCGGATTCAGGAGGGGCCGCTCGACCACAACTGCGTTGGCCATTGCCCATGCAAAGTGGTTGAAAGCCGAGCAGAGAGGGAAGGTTGTAGGGGTCCTCGGATTTGACCTCTCTGTTGCTTTCGACACAGTTGACCAGCTACAGTTGTTGCCGAAGCTGAAGAAGCTTGGGATCGAGGGCATGCAACTGGAGTGGTTCAAGTCATACCTCTCTGGCGGATCACAGCGTGTGGTGTGGAATGGCGCCGAGTCCGACTTCCTGAACGTTAAGTATGGTGTGAGGCAGGCGCGTAGCATCCAGTAATGCAGCCGATGCATATGCATTGGGGCCCGAGGGATGAGGGGCCCGAGCCAACGGGAGAAAAAGAAAGAAAAATAAGAAGGAAAGAGAAAAAAAATCAACATGAAATTCATAATGAGAATAAATATATTTTTTCAATTCAATGACCGGTCTAGTGTCTGAGTCTCACTATCTCTGTCATTTTTTTGCTGGCTATAATGTTTCTGACTAGCTGAGTTACCGACCTATATAATAACAGGATACTCATTTCATAGATATACATATAGATATATAGAGTGCTTACAGTTGGAAAATAATGAAGGTGTCGATTGTGAACATTTTAAAGAAAGGTGGGGATCAAAACATTGAAGAACTTGGAATAAGTAAGGGAAGAATATTTAAAAGAAATCATATTCCTTGGGGTTCCACGGGATATTTAAGTCATCAGATTCGAGATACTCCAATTCCGAACCCCATTCCGGAACCCGAAGGCGTCGGGAGTATTTGCGTTTTGAAGGGGGATTCTTTAGGGTTAATATATGCTAGGGTTCACGGCCATTCCACCTTCTCCAATGCATAATCATTTCAGTAAATAAAAATTCTACATATTTTCGGTAAAAATTCCGCTTTGCAAAAATTCCTAGCGTGAAAAATTCATTTCTGTCAAAATTCCTTCTGTAAAAAATCGTTAGATAAATATTGATATGTACCCTTTATGAATGTTATTTATGATAACCATAATTAAAATTACCCCCATATTTTATCAATTTCGATTGCACGTCGTTTCAAACCTCTACTGTTAGGGATAAATTAATAAAATTAAGAACTATTTTTATATTAAGAGGTTATAATAAAAGTTAGAAAAACATTATTGCGCGTTATGGAATGATGTGATTGAAAAACAAATTTAAAAACATTTTCTCTTAATAAAATAATGAATAATAAGCAATTAAAATATTTAATAAGGATAACACTACATAAGTATCTAAAGTTATGATCCCCGGAGCATAAAAGACAACAGCTGACAGTACCTTCAGCTCGCCCCCCCCCCCCTCTTTATGAAGTAGGTTAGCACTCTATATATTTATATCTCTATGGATAAAATAAACCCCAGCCGAAGAAGGAAAGTAGTACAATAAATACCAGTGACGTCATGTTAATTCTTTAGAATATTTTTTTACTATTTATTTCATTACGATTGCGTCACTGGTTTTTTTTTTCTTTAGCTACTACATAAGGCTTGGTATTTAGACTTTGATTGCTCCTGCAATGCACTTGCACCTCTCCCACGACGTGAAGGGGCCAGCCCTCCCTGCCCTGATGAGACAATTTACTTGGTACAAAATTCTCACTGCATGTTTAACTAGTTAGGAAATTATGTTCTGCAAACAAAAATAATCTGAGCTGACAAGTCCTTTATTATTCATCATGCCTAGCCCAGGAGGAGCGTATAAGCACAAAAGCGGCAGTCAGAAAAGAAAACAAAAGAAAGAAGAGGCTGACAAAATTGCAAAGTTGCCCAAATTAAATGCATTTTTTAAAGGCAGACAAACCGCTGTCATTGAACCCGGGGACCGGCACTCCCTAGCTGCTGCTGCCGATGAATCAGTTATGCTCGTCTAGCTTAGGCCCGTGTTACTCGCTCTCGGCGGTACATGAGGAACCAAAACACCCTGAACTGTCAAGCAGGTAACTTTGAAGGACATATATTACAAATAGGTAGATAAACATATTCATTTTATTTGTATTAATGCAGGACTAACGAGACCCTAGGCTTGGGGACAGTCGCGGCTTCCGTGTCAAACACAGTCACAGCCACAGGAGGATCAGAAGAACCTGGACCGAGTACCTCGTGGGCCGCTAACGCGACACAAGAGAATGGGAACACAGTGGTAACAACACATCACTCGCAGCGCCCCCTTGTGCCTCCGCCGAAGTACCCCACAGACAGGGGGCTATATGACGAAAACATCTCTGCCGATTTAAAACGGTATATTATAGTTACAGGGCCTTGTAAACCCAGCGGTCCATTCCCAATGGATGAAGGAAAAAGGCGTTCCTTTAATGTGGCACATTACCATACCAGAACAAAGGCTGGTATAAAACTCCCTCGTAGGTGGCTTTGCTACTCCCTTATATTGGACCGTGCGTACTGCGAGCCATGTTGGCTGTTTGGAGACCGTAGTTCACCATTCTTTAAGGAGGCATGGGTGAATGGAGTTAGAGATTGGGGGAATTTAGCTCAAAAGATAAATATCCATGAATCCTCCCAAATGCATTGTATAGCCTGTAACGTGTACGAGCAGTGGAAACTGAACGTTACAATTGATGCGGAAATGGAGAGGGATGTGCGTAACGCTGCTGCGTTTTGGAGACAAGTGCTAGAACGCATTGTCAATGTGACACTAATGCTGGCTACTTGCAACCTCTCATTCCGGGGGCACAGGGAACGTTCGGGACAGGCAAACAGCGGGAATTTTCTCTCCATTATCCATCTGCTGGCAACCTACGACCCTGTGCTTAAAGAGCTGATAAGTCGACCTGAAGGCTCAGTTAAGTACCTTAGCCCCGATATCCAGAACGAGATCATATATATATTGGCACAGCGAGTTAAACAGGACATAACAGCTGAAATAAACAAAGCACCGTTTTATTCGGTGATTATGGATACCACACAGGATCTGTCTAGGCACGACCAGTTAAGCCAAGTATATAGGTATGTAACCATAGTCAGGAATAAAATGGATGTAGCTGTTGATGTAAAAATAACAGAAGCTTTTTGGGCTTCAAGGAGACAACGGATACGTCTGCTAGTGAGCTTGAAAAAGCAATAATAAAGAGCATTGAAGCAAATGGTCTTGATTTTTCTAAGTGTCGTGGGCAAGGCTATGACGGAGCAGCTAACATGAGTGGGATTTATTCTGGTGTACAGGCGAGAATTAAAGAAAAGGAACCACTTGCCACTTATGTACATTGTGCAGCCCACAATTTAAATCTAGTCCTTAATGATGCTGTGAATGACATTACTGAGCTCAAGAAGTTTTATGGCACTGTTGAAAATATTTACTCGTTCTTTGGCCACAGTATTAAACGGTGGGCCATGCTGGATGGGATTATTTCATCCGATGGTTCATCTCACCCTGGTGTCACGTTGAAGCGACTGTGCCCTACCCGCTGGTCATCTCGTTATGATTCTCTTGCAGCTCTGCGCTACAGATATGTTGACGTCATGAAGACGCTAACAAAAATATCGCTAACAAGTGATACAAAGGATGAGCGTACAGTAGCAGCGGGATTGAAGAAAGAGATGGAGAAATTTAATTTCATTTTTCTTGTGGTTCTCCAGACCAAGATATTGGAGAGTGTGAATGTCGTCTCCAAACTGCTCCAAGACACTAAAATGGGCATTATGAGGGCAGTGGGTCTGCTGGAGAATGCCATAAAGACTATGTCCGAGTATCGAAATGCTTTCGAGGAGGCAAAAATAACGACACAGACTCTCGCAACTAAATGGGAGGGAGAGCTCATAATCCGATCCAGCTCACTTTTGAAAATGTCAGAACAAGGAGAGTTAAACGTCATTTTGACGAGCTCGCTGAAGATGAACGCCTATCAAATCCAGAAAGTTATTTCAGAGTGAGCATTTTCTATGCCAATTTGGATATAATAATCAACCAAATGACCCAGAGATTTAAATCTATGCGTGCAGTTTCACACATGTTCGAGGCGCTGCACCCCACCACCCTACAGCTGGCAGGCGACGATGAGCTTCATGACAAGGCAAAACGTATCTCTGAACACTACAACAGGGACATAGGAAAGGCTTTTCCAGCTCAGCTCGTGTCATTTAGGACCTGTTTCAGAGAGAAGATTGCAAAGGAGTCTTCCTCCATGACTGTGTTACAGCTTGCTAAAATGCTACTTTTGGATAATCAGTCTATAACATCCACGTTCTCCGATGTATGTACTGCCTTGCTGTTCTTGACAATACCTGTAACAGTGGCCTCAGCTGAGCGATCCTTTTCAAAATTAAAAATTATTAAGAACTATCTGAGGAGTACTATGACCCAGGAGAGGCTTAGTGGACTGGCTATTCTGTCCATTGAAAACATACGAGCATAGGAGTTGGACATTAAAGAAATCATCGAGGACTTTGCATAACGCAAGGCTCGCCGTGTGCCATTATAACAAGGAAAAGTAGGCCTACTGGAAAGGAAAAATGCAAGCGCCCAAACAGCGACTTAATAATTTATATATATATATTAAAAAGAGATTAATTCAAATATGCATTTCATCTATGAAAAGAACCCACTGAATAAATTACTCAATGATAAATAATTTCCCTTCAAAGATTAATACCTCAAAAATCGCCCAAAACCTATTTTAAAAAAAAATTGCTTGAGCTGTGATAGGGCCCGTCCTACATAATTTGCATTGGGGCCCGTAGTCACTGCCCTACGCCACTGGTGTGAGGCAAGGTTCCATCCTAGGTCCGATCCTCTACCTTGTCCTGGTTGCGGACGTCACCTCCTGCGTTGGCATTGGAGACGAGGAAAATAGCAGTTACGCGGACGATTTCTTACTATGGGCTGTCGGTGATTCCCTTGAGGAAGTTGGGCTCTTGTTAGAGACGAAGGCAGATGCCTTCTCTAAATATGCAGGGGGGAATGGTCTCGTCCTTAACACCGCCAAGACCTAATTCATGATTGGGGGCAAAGCCAAGAAGAAAGACACTTCAGTCTTCACCATCAGGGTTGGGGCTTCGAGTTGCACCCATCCGATGAGATTGAGTTCCTTGGGGTCAAGTTCGACTCAGACTTCACCACCGCACCCCACAATGCCTACTTGGTAAAGGCAGAAAACAACGGGCAGCACTCATCTCAAGGTTGGCCGTTCATATTCCGAGAGGAAAATACCTTCGGCAACTGGCCAGGGGGCTTATGGTTGGTAAGCTCTCGTATGCAGCCGCGGTCGTGACGACACCTAGGCTTGATGATAACAATAAGGAGCCGGATGCCGCACACAGGGCCGTCCAGGTCGCCATCAATGACGTGGCAAGGAGCATCGTCGGTTGCAGGAGACGGGACCACATTCGGATCGAGGATCTCCTTTAGGAGTGCAAAAATTCCCCCCCTCAACGAGATAACCGTCATGGCTGTGGCAGTAGAGACCTGGAAGTGCTTCCACTCCAACGATGGGGATGTGGTGCCAGAAACCCCACTGTCAATCTTGTCTTCCCAACCCCCAAAGAGACCGACGAGGTCTACGACTTCGGTGGCGTGTCCATTAAGGGCGGCACACACATTTGCGTCCCACACAGTGTCTGTGTGGAACAATTTTGAGTCCCTGAGGTCGGCCAGGACACTAGCTGCGGCAAGGGACGTAGCCAGGACCATTGGCCGCAGTACCCCAATTTAGGGGGATTAATTTATTTTAGTATTTTTAATTTTATACGTGTTTTTAGTGTTTATATATATGTGTGTATGTGTATACACAGGAATGATTTGTTTTTTATATTTTATATTATTATAGCTAAAACGGACCAGCAAATAGCTGATTATTTAAATTAAATAAAGGATTACACACACACTAATGGAAGGGGAATCGAATAAACGATCTGATTTTATTCTAAATAGCACCCAAACAATTTAATGAGGCACTTTACATTATACTTCTAAAGGCTGGACAGGGAGACGATGTTAAAAATTCTCAGAATGTCTGGAATAGAAAATTAAGTTTAGGTGCTTGTCAATAAAATTATTTTTAGCAATCCTCGAAGGCAAAAAAACATTACAAGACGGAAGATGTCTCTTTACTATGTTTCAGGCTTATTAGAGTTCCGACTTTTTGTTATTCCGTTTAAAATATTGTTTTCCTTTAAGTTGCATTAATACTTGTGAGCGTTAATTTCGATGTGTGTTCCCATCGAATTACTAATATTAAATGTGGACAAGTTTAAAAAAAGTATTTTTGTGGCTTATAAACCTATTATTGCTAGGAACTTCTGACCATATAATTATCACCGAAATAATTGTTTCTGATATGAATTTTCTTATCATTTATGTCTATTGGTAGCAGTAGATACAAAAGTTCTTAATATCAAAATCTGTATATATTTATATGAACAGCAGAACGTTCCCCTTCGGTTGATTTTTTTCAGTATCACTTCGAGACAAGTATTGCGAGAAAGTAAAAAAGTTGTCGTAATTCCATGGATGCATCCTACGTCATGGCCATTACATATTTTAATCATTTTTTGTTTAAAATTTAAATAGAGATAGTTAAAAAAGGTCTATCATTTAAACTTTAAATGATAGACCTTTTTTAACTATCTCTAATTTTGCACAAATAATTAGTCTATAAATTTTAATAAGTGTACTTAAATTTATCAAAATTGGTGATAGTTTGGTACGGAATTTTTGAAGAATGGTTTCCTCCCTACGCAAAGAATAGGGATCTTTCTCTTCCTTTGCTTGTGGTGGAAGCCTAATTGTATAGGGGGGTGTCCATACAGGAATTTTGTATTCTCGAAAATTTATTATCATTCCCTCCTTTCCTTGTAGATTTTTTGTCTTTGGAATTTTTAAATCTAATATCATTTATACTGAGTTCAATCAGTAGATTTGTAAAAAATCTACCACAAAAAGCACCAGGGATACAAGTACTGATGACACAATTCAGTGCTTTTTTGTTTGAAAGTGTCTTAAAACGGTTTTCTTCTGCGAAGGAGCTGGCTCGGATGCTCAAGGCCACAGAAATCTCGCCAGACATTTAAATCAACAGTTTAGATGCTCTAAACATACTACAAAAACATCTAGTCTTCCGAACCATTCCAGACCATCTACCAATGTTGACCTGACTCTGGCACTGGCTCTAACTCCACGCTGACGCCTTCCTACGCACCACTATGATGACGGAGACGTGCCACACCAGTAGAAAATCTAGAATACTATTACAAGAGCCAGCTCATTAAGTTTGTCCATGTGCTCGCCTCTAAACTGACTCGCAGGTTCAACCAACTCACTCTGCATCCACAGAAGAGCAAGAAGAAAATACTTCCCATAGCAGCTAACAGCCATCCTCAGCAGCAAAATGTGGCCGTCATGCTCACAGGTGATGCGGACATGGAGCGGCTATACATTCAGACGTCAGCACTTTATGCCTCCCCCCCCCCCCCCCCACACACACACAGTTCTGAAATTAATATGGAGCTCCCAGTGCTGTTAAAGCCCCCGGTTTAAAAAACCCGATGCAGGTGGGGTTTTTTATCGGCCAAAAATAGAATGTCTCATAATCTAAAACTTAAATCAAAATGTTCTTATTAATTTTACTTAATAAGAGAATTTTTTGTCGTAATTGTCGGTAGTAAGGGGGTTTGTTGGAGATATTTAAATCATTATGTAGTAAAATTGCCAACAGTAATTTCAAAAAAACGTTTTTACGATTACAGAGAAAATGTGCAGATTCTAAGTCCCCCATTAAGATTTGAAGAATTGGAAAAATATCCACGAATTGACATTTTTAAATTATCCAGTGGACGTATAAAAGTTACAAGATGACCGACGCCTGAAATAAATATTCGTAACCGCCCAATTCGTCCTTTCCATTTTGTCCTGCCCAAATCGTCCCTGCCCAAATTGTCCCTGTCCAAATCGTCCCGTGCCCAATTCGTCCTTGTCCAATTCGTCCTAGACCCAACTCGTCCCTGCCCAACTCGTCCTCACTATTTCCCAGAAAAGAAGACATACCCCTAACATTCATTCATTAGGAGTTCCTTAGCTTCAGGGAACCCTCGTCCAATAGATTCTCGGGTTCCGTCAAGCACAGTGATAGGGTATTGGGGTTTCTAACCCTCGGCCAATGGACTCTCGGGTCCCGCCAAACACAGTGATGGGGTATTGGGGTTTCTAACCCTCGGCCAAAGGACTTTCGGGTCCTGCCAAGCACAGTGATGGGGTATTGGGGTTTCTAACTCTCGGCTAATGGACTCTCGGGTCCCGCCAAGCACAGTGATGGGGTATTGGGGTTTCTAACCTTCGGCCAAAGGACTTTCGGGTCCCGCCAAGAACAGTGATGAGATATTGGGGTTTCTAACCCTCGGCCAATGGACTCTCGGGTCCCGCCAAGCACAGTGATGGGGTATTGGGGTTTCTAACCCTCGGCCAAAGGACTCTCGGGTCCCGCCATGCACAGTGATGGGGTATTGGGGTTTCTAACCCTCGGCCATAGGACTTTCGGACCCCGCCAAGAACAGTGATGGGGTATTGGGGTTTCTAACCCTCGGCCAAAGGACTTTCGAGTCCTGCCAAGAACAGTGATGGGATATTTTATATATTATTATATATATATATTAGCCGAGGGTTAGAAACCCCAATACCCCATCACTGTGCTTGGTGGGACCCGAAAGTCCTTTGGTCGAGGGTTAGAAACCCCAATACCCATCACTGTGCTTGGCGGGACCCAAAAGTCCATTGGCCGAGGGTTAGAAACCCCAATACACCATCACTGTGCTTGGCGGGATCCGAGAGTCCTTTGGCCGAGGGTTAGAAACCCCAATACCCCATCACTGTGCTTGGCGGGATCCGAGAGTCCTTTGGCCGAGGGTTAGAAACCCCAATACCCCATCACTGTGCTTGGCGGGATCCGAGAGTCTTTGGCCGAGGGCTTTAGTTTTAAGATTAAAATTATTCAATCTTCCAGGGCCTTTCAAAAACATATTTCCCCCATTTCAATGATTCTCATAGTTCTTCAACATGTATGTAGGTTGTATGAATATTACTAATTTTGAAGCCCTACCAAAGTTATAATAAAAAAACTAATAACATGGAGGAAGATAACCCTAGACAAATTACATTAAATCCTTATAAATCCCTTTAAAGAGGATTATGACGCTTAGCATCATCATATACCCTAATTGATTATATCAAGCCATTATGCATTAATGCAAACAACTATTAATCATTCACAATTTATTAGCATAAACATACATTGATAGTCACAATGATGGCATAACATTTATTTTTGGAATGAAATGATGCCTCCTAACGATTTAAGTAATAAATATACGTATTAGCACATATTACTTAAAAGAGATAATAGTCCTTAATTAAGCGTTAAAGTAAAGTAGCGCATGCATAACATAAAATTCTTCCTTTTTCCCCCAAAAGGAATTGGCCAAAATTTAGTTCTTCTTTAGTCCGTAAGGGCCGCTTTGAAGCTAGAGCTCTTTGAAAATAATAACAAAGTCCTTTTATTATTTATATTTGGAATCTCGCACAATGTTGTAGTGATTTGATATATTTCAAATCATCAAATTTAATCCCTTTAAACCGGTTTTAAATAGGATTGTGACGTAATTTCATGGACTAGCGACATCTAACGTTAAAGAAAATAACCAAAATTTTGGCCAATTTTTTTTGTTTACTTTTTTCCTTGCATGCGCTACTTTACTTTAACACTATAGTTCTTTAAGGGTTGCTGGCCTTCATGGAAAATGTCTGTGAGAATGACTCTTACTTAGGTTTTTATGAAATATTTTATTCAACAATTCTAATTATGATTTCAAAAAAGATAGTTACTTTTGTAAGTATTATTACAAATTTTAATGATGGAAAAGCATAGGTAAAGTGCTCAATTCTTACCGAAAATAGCAACGTTGCCTTTGATTTTATCGTTTATCATTTTTGGGAACGATAAAAGTTAAATCTTAGCGTTTGACGCTTATTTTATTGCCTGCAGGAAGCACTATATACAAAAACAAAAAACTTAAAGTCTAATAGCACATAAGTATCCATTACAGGGTGATTCACTTAAATTGAGACTCACATATTAAAAACTACAATCTTTGTATTAAATTTTACACAAATAATTTTTAAACAAAAATGATTGCACAATGTGTAATTTACAAAATGTATTTCATTAAATTTTCACATATCCTTCTTTGGCCTTCACTACAGCTTTGAACCTCCTCACGGTGGAGGCAACACAGGCAGGAATCTCTTCCTCAGACAAAGAGGCCCAGGCCTGAATCAGCTTCTTCTTTAGAATCTCCACCCATGGCCAGGACTTGCTACACACCCTTGTCTCCAGAATGGACTATATTTCAAAGTCCATTGGGTTCAGATCTAGGAGGAGGGAGGCCACAAGTCTTTGGACCAAAAGTCTGCAAACATATCAGTGCAGAAGCTTTGAACCAATTTGCTAGTATGGGATGGAGCTCCATCTTGTTGGAACAGTAAAAAGCCGTAGGATACTCTCTTTGTACCCATGGGACGACCTCCTCTGAAAGAAGATGCAGGTATACCGCCTGGTCGATCTTCACGCCCTCCTCGGCAAAGATAATTGGGGCCTTCTTCCCGTCCGACGTCACTCCCGCCCAGACCATGACTGAGAGTGACTTTTGCCTTTTGAAGAGAGTCCTCAGCTGCACGGGGATGTCTTCCTTTTTTTAGATAAAACCCGGTCATTCTGACTGTTGTGGGTGGCCTGGACCGTGAAAATCTGTGTCCGAGGAAGAGATTCCTGCCTGTGTTGCCTCCACCGTGAGGAGGTTCAAAGCTGTAGTGAAGGCCAAAGAAGGATATGTGAAAATTTAATGAAATACATTTGTAAATTACACATTGTGCTATTATTTTTGTTTAAAAAATATTTGTGTAAAATTTAATACAAAGATTGTAGTTTGTAATATGTGAGTCTCAATTTAAGTGAATCACCCTGTATATACAACCAGAGTGTGTTTATTGTGTTATGCTAAACACTTTATATAATTTCGTTACTTAGTTTTCGAACATTGATTAATATTCAGATAGATTTAAGAGTTAACATTTTCCCTCGGAATTGAAATGTATTATTGCCTTTCCGCAAATGACTTACATTACAATTTCAAAATGAAGTGATATATATTCATAAGAATTAATAATAATATAGTCATTTGGCAGTAAATTACATCAAGTAATTTATTTTGTTGGATGTAATAAAAGTTTTAATGTTGGGCTTTTAGAGTTTAATTATGGAATTGGCAATGGTTTCTACTTCAAGCAATGTTATGTGTGTTTTAATTGCTATATACAGTTATTTACTTTAATTACATGGCTTTTCACCTATTTTTATTATAGTGGGAATCACCTAAAAAACTATGCGTTAAATTTTTCATTCATTATAGCATTAAATGTGTATATATATATATGGTGTCCGTTCATTTGCGCGAGGATTTGATTGAGCGTGTGCCGTTTGAGCGATTATTTTGCGCGAGGCTCGTTTGCGCGAGTATCTGTTGGGCGAGTTACTATAGAGCGACTTTTGAAGATGATGTAGACACTGGGTTTCAACTGGGACAAAATTGCCCCTTGGTATATCGTAGGGATTTCCTTTTGAGGAGGGACGAATGGAGATAGTTATATAGGTGGTGTTTATTTCACTACCAAAACATGATACCTTGGCTCAACTTCGTGATTCATAGTTTCTTTAGGGAACTAAAACCATTGATACAGAGGGGCATTTGGATACATAAAAAAGATTCGGAGCCCATGCTCAATTGATTCAAAATAATGACGTCACTTGAGGCATCCTATTCATAACAAATATTTAAATCTATCAATTCCTTTTCAGCATTAAAGTGTGTTTATATGAAAGTGTGTCATGGTGGTGAATCCCTCATTATCATATCCGTGATTGGATATTTTTTCATCAACTAAACTCAAACCGACAATCATAATAATCCTATGAAAGGATTGAGCACAGACTCATAAGATTCACTCGTCAACGACCAATGATTGTCCTAGGACAACAAAGCTAAGGACGCTGCTGCTGTGAAAACCTTTCCAGAAGATTGTTCCTTCGTCATGGGGAAGAAATGCTGTGTCCCGGATGTCCTCCTCACCCTCTTCCGTGTCTCCGAGCGTGTCCGGTTCCTCTCATGAGGAGGTGCTTTGTGAGAGCGGTGCTGGTTACTACAGCGGCCATGTGGAGGAAGGAAGTCTATCCCTCTTCCTCCGAGGGACTCGTGAGCTAGCTTCGACTCCCGGGAGCTACCCTTCTCACGCTTCCCTTTCTCCTCCGTCCGGATGCCCCCTCCCGCCACGAGCCACCGGAGACGCACAACTTCTGCATCGGGGAGGAAGTGGAAGTTCACAACACTGCACGGGACTAGGAGGCCTTTGGCTGGTAGCCCAAACGCGTCAAGGAGCTCCGGAGCAACGTGGCCGTCCTCTGCAGCTCCGCCTCCGCCGGGGAGCTCCCGGGCTTCAACCAAGTGGTCCACCAGGACCACCTTCGTCCCCGATCCAACATGCCACACATCAAGGACAAGGACTTTTATTCCAATTTGGATCCCGCTGCCCTCGGAGATGGAGGACATTTACGCAGAAGACAAGGACTCCCACACCGTCTTTGTCAAGTCCATCAACGCCTGCTCCGTCAAGTACAACAATGCCCTTCAACGACTTCTTCGTGAACTCCCAAATTTATCTTTAATGGACTTTTTACGAGGATATTCCCTAAATTTAGAATTAAAGTTTAATTTTTACTTATTAATTGTATTACCATTTTAGTTTAATAAAAAGCACACGCCAAATATATACAATTTATTAAGTCTTCCCCAAGCTTTTGCATGTTACTTATAATAGAAGTTGGGGACTATCTAAACAAATTATAAAAAGTTGGCAGTTCTTGTAAAATTAGATTTATAAATTTTTCTTTGTAGAAGTTTTTAAGTGAGTTGTAGTATACTAATGATTCTTATTATGAAGGTAGTTTTTCTTTTCAATGTTACTTCAATTTTATTCTAGTGGTGATGAATTTAAAATAGACCAAAACTTTTAAAAAGTCTTAAATCTATTTTCATCATTAATAATCCAATTTCCTTTTCTAAGGTTTTTATATAGAACCCTGATGATAGAAATGTCCCCAGCGACAGCGCAAGAGCTTTTTCACAGGAACAAATTTTACCGGTTTAAAACGCACGCCTTATATAAACATGAGGGGGAGAGTGACGTCACCATCAACAATCGTCAAATAATAGAGCCTCCACTGATCATAGTTGGGAATCTTTTTTTTCGGTGTCATGAAAGCATTCTGGCCTAGACTTCAAACTTGTTGGAGATCCCTCGATCCTCCTTCCTCCATCCCTCCTTCTTTCTTCCGGGATCCGGGATAAATGCCTTGGATACCAAGAAACGAGTCTCCTCCCTCCCTCCCATTAAGAGACACATTCCCCTCACCTCGACTTCAAGAGTGGAGTCCTACCCATCGTCGGTCTTCGTCAGTCAAAGGACTTCCTTCCCTCATCTTCGTTAGAGAGCTCCCCGTCCCCCTCTTCGTTAGAGAGCTCCCCGTCCCTCCTCTTCGTGAATGGAGCCCTACCCCTCGTCGGACTTCGTCACAAAGGACTTCCTTCCCTCATCTTCGTTAGAGAGCTCCCCGTCCCTCTTTCGTGAGTGGAGTCCTACATCTCGGTCTCGCAGTCAAAGGACTTCCTTTCTCATCTTCGTTAGAGAGCTCCCCGTCCATCATCTTCGTTAGAGAGCTCCCCGTCCCCCTCTTCGTGAGTGGAGTCCTACCCATCGTCGGTCTTCGTCAGTCAAAGGACTTCCTTCCCTCCTTCGTGAGTGGAGTACTCCCCATGCGTTCCTCGTCAGTCAAAGGACTTCCTCACCCACTCGTTAAGAGCTCCCGTCCCTCCTCTTCGTTAGAGAGCTCCCCGTCCCTCCTCTTCGTGATGGAGCCTACCCTCGTCGGACTTCGTCAGTCAAAGGACTTCCTTCCCTCATCTTCGTTAGAGAGCTCCCCGTCCCTCCTCTTCGTGAGTGGAGTCCTACCCATCGTCGGTCTTCGTCAGTCAAAAGGACTTCCTCCCTCATCTTCGGTAGGAGAGCTCCCGTCCATCATCTTCGTTAGAGAGCTCCCCGTCCTCCTCTTCGTGAGTGGAGTCCTACCATCGTCGGTCTCGTCAGTCAAAGGACTACTTCCTCATCTCGTTTAGAGACTCCCAGTCCCTCCTCTTCGTGAAGATGGAGCTACCCATCGTCAGACTTCGTCAGTAAAAGGACTTTCCTTCCCCATCTTCGTTAGAGAGCTCCCGTCCCTCCTCTTCGTGAGTGAGTCCTACCCATCGTCGGTCTTCGTCAGTCAAAGGACTTCCTTCCCTAATCTTCGTTAGAGAGCTCCCGTCCCTCCTCTTCGTGAGTGGAGTCCTACCCATCGTCGGTCTTCGTCAGTCAAAGCTTCCTTCCCTCATCTTCGTTAGAGAGCTCCCCGTCCCTCCTCTTCGTGAGTGGAGTCCTACCCATCGTCGGTCTTCGTCAGTCAGAGGCTTCCTTCCCTCGTCTTCGTTAGAGAGGTCCCGTGCCTCCTCTTCGTGAATGGAGTCCTACCCCGAGTAGACTTCGTTAGAGAGCTTCCCCGGACCTCCTCTTCGTGAATGGAGTCCTACCCCTCGTCGGACTTCGTTAGAGAGCTTCCACCATCGTCTTCGTTAGAGAGCTCCCCGTGCCTCCTCTTCGTGAATGGAGTCCTACCCCTCGTCGGACTTCGTTAGAGAGTTCCCATCACTCGTCTTCGTAAAGGAGTTCTACCCCTCGTCGGACTTCGTTAGAGAGCTTCCCATCCCTCGTCTTCGTTAGAGAGCTCCCCGTGCCTCCTCTTCGTGAATGGAGTCCTACCCCTCGTCGGACTTCGTTAGAGAGCTTCCCATCCCTCGTCTTCGTCCAAGGAGTTCCTACCTTCGTCTTCGGCATAGGTTCCCCGTCCTCCTCTTCGTTAATGGAGTCCTGCCACTCGTATTCATGAATGGAGCCCTACCCCTCATCTTCTTGATGGAGTTCCGTCTTCCATAACCTCCTCCTATTGAAGACTTTTTTTCTCTTTTTTGGAGTTTGCTATTGAACGCCTCAGTCCTGTATTTCTATGAATAAGTATCATGATGTCCTGATGAATCTAACAGTCCAAAGGACATGAAGATCATTAAATCTCGGTGAAGGAGCCTTGATCATCAAACCTAACAGGATACCCCTCCCCCCAGACTAACGCTCCCCGGACTATCACCCCCCGTGCCATTTACTCCCATTACTAATATTTTTTTATCCATGAAGTCGCTTATGAAGTTAACTATGTTTTTTTGTGACAATTGACCAGATTAAAATTTGAATGTAATCAGATAAAATAATATTAATACTTTAGT
>CP045897.1:23350896-23365558 GCA_013387185.1 Caligus rogercresseyi
GCATCTCTGAGTGCAGAATTAAGCGCCAATGAGCTAAATACTACTAAATTTTCCAGTTAGCCTACTCTGCCCAATAGATGTCGCTGTGGCTGTGAAATTGGGTGCCGGGAACGTCTTCCTCTCGGAATGTCGTCTAGGGGAACCCTCCCCCTCTCTGTACGCCCTCCCCAGTCGTGAAAAATCGCCTCGAAAGGCTCATGACGGCGGAGGTTTTCACTCTCTGAGGTATATAGCATTCGTTACCTCCGCCGAAGGCAGGTATTGTTTTCCACTGGCGTTTTGTGGTTTGTTAGTTGTTGGTTTGTCAGCAGGATACTCAAAAGTACTTAACGGATTTGGATGAAAATTTTGTGGAGTTGTTGGAAGTGCCAAAAGGAAGAAGTGATTAAATTTTGGCATCTCTGAGTGCAGAATTAAGGTGCCAAATGAGCTAAATACTACTAAATTTTCAAGTTAGCCTACTCTGCCAATAGATGTCGCTGTGCTGTGAAATTGGGTGCCGGGAACGTCTTCCTCTCGGAATTTCCGTCTAGGGGAACCCTCCCCGTCTCTCTACGCCTCCCAGTCGTGAAAAATCCGCCTCGAAAGGCTCATGACGGCGGAGGTTTTCACTCTCTGAGTGTATATATGCCTCTAGTTTTCACTGGCGTTTGGTTTGTTGGTTTGTCAGCAGGATAACTCAAAAGTACGGAACGGATTTGGATGAAACTTTGTGGAGTTGTTGGAAATGCCAAAAGGAACAAGTGATTAAATTTTGGCATCTCTGAGTGCAGATATTAAGATGCAAAACGGAGCTAAATACTAATAAATATTCAGTTAGCCTACTCTGCCAATAGATGTCGCTGTGCTGTGAATCGGGTGCCGGGGAGAGTTTCCTCTCGGAATTTCCGTCGAGGGGAACCCTCCCCCGTCCTCTACGCCGCCCAGTCGTGAAAAATCCGCCTCGGAAGGCTCATAAGGACCCCGGACGGCGGAGGTTTGCACTCTCTGAGTGTATATTGCCTCTAGTTTTTCATTTATTAATTCGTACTATTATTAATATGGTTATATACGAATATCTGATCCTCTATTTTTAATAATTTCATACTAAACACATACTAAATTAATTAAAAATATGATGTACTAACCCTGACATGATCTTCTATTACTGTGTCCTTAAGCCTTTTCATATTCACAAACCCTTAAATTAATATTTCTTGCGTCCCTCTTTCCCTATTTGATTTTGAGTTTCCCTAAAACCTGTTTAACACAAGTCCCTACATATCATATCGCAATAATTTAAGCACTGCTCAGAAATCATTTCACGACCCCAAGATCCAAAATATGTTTCTTCATTATAATCCGTCCTGTGCGATGTAATTAGATGATACAAATCTTGAGCCAACTTATCTCCTATCTTTGTGTTGGTTGCTAAGAACTGAGAAGGACTAGAAAGCGAGTTATCGTTCAAGGCTGCGATTATCGAACAAATACCAAGGATGGATTCAAATTTGGGGCGTTCCTTGATGAGAGTATCTTCATTAAATTTTACCCGCATCCAAGGCGTAAAGACTAATCGTAAAGTACATTATCTATTTGAACTTGGCAGAAAATGGGCCACCCCACGAGAAAAGAGAATAAACTTCACAATCTTGAACTCCAAAGCTCTAATTGCGAAATGAATTACTTCTGGATACCCTTTGCAATCGTCGGATATTAGGGCAGAACTCCTTTTGGCAGCGGCAAGATATGCTTCCCTGGACCTGAAGATCCCCTCCCTTTCAGTTGACTTATGGACTGTGGCTTCGAAGGAAATTAAATACTTAAACTCCTCAACCCACCGCACCGCCTCAGGCATCAACAACAGACAGGAGGTAACAACAAAAGGAAATAAGAAAAAAGGGTTTTAGGCCTCTCGGCCTCGATCCTCGATTTATTTTGTGTTCTTGAAGTTTGTTTGTACTCGTTTGTATGTATTTATATATTGTGTTCATTATAGTTTATTATTATTTGGTGTGTGTTTTAAGTTATGTAACACGTTTTTATGAATAGAGGTTTGGTCTTTTATAGGTAATCTAATTTTAAACTATAATGTTTATTTATGTACCATGTACACAATTTTACCTATATTTTATTTATTATTGTATATTTTATAGTACAGTTATAATAAAGACCTTTAAAAAAAATTAAAAAAATTAAATACTTCCCTTCTCTTGCCTCCATCCATCATCGGAGACATTATCTACAAAAATGAAGAGTTTTAAGAATTGCACGTAATGTCATTTTAAATATCTAGTTCTATGTTAATATATTTTAGTACGTATCTCAATAAGATTTTTTGAATTGTATTTTTTTTTTGTACACCCGTACAACATTTATTTTAAGCTAATATGATATTATCGTTACATCCAAATCTGAGATACATGAAAATAAATCGTGACATTTTAACATCTAAAACTAGAGTTCATCAAATAATCTATTCACAAAATTAAAAACATTTTTTGATAGGGGGGTTTTAGTGCTTCTGAGTTTGTAAAGAAGATTTTGAATTTTTGCGACAATAAAATTTAGTTTGGTTTGATCAGGACCTTTATATATAAAACAAATGCTATCAATTCTTAAAATATGTCCCAAACTTGTATAAATTTTTTGAATGACTAGATCCCATACAAATGTCATTTTAAAGCTCTAGTTCTATGTTAATATATTCTAGTACGTATGTCAATTAAGATTTTTTGAATTGTATTTTATTGTTTAAAAATAGTGCTTTTGGTTCAACCCCTAAGATACAATTGTAAATTAAATATTTACTTATGTGATTTTTCATACATTATCTTAGGTTTTTATGCATTCTGTCGTACATATCATAAAATTGAACTCTTGAAAAAATACATTCAAAGGAGTCAAGAGAAGGATATTCAATAGCTCAATGCGTTAAGGCATGTTCAACTCTCATCGCTGGGGGCGCGGGTTCGACTCCCGAGAGGAGTAGGTTCACTTAAGTCAACTTCATTTTTGATTCTAGGTTCGTAAAACTAATTTACACGCTATGATGTTTATTTTTATCCAGTTGGACGCAATTCTGTATAACCATAGTGGCAAAATATATATTAAGAGATATATTTAATTAAGTCGTTCTAACTTTAATCAAGGAGGAGCTTTACTCTTGGAAGTATTGCATGGTTTTGACGACCGTATAAAAGATTTGTTCACAGATTTGTTTCCGATTGGTCCATTGGATATTATGATTTTCCTTGGATGGCTTACTTTATGAATTATTTTGCTTATTTGACTCGGAAGAATTAAAAAATATTTATGTGAATATGAATTATCCTTATCATATTAAATATAATCTATGAAGTTAATCCATATTTTAATCCCCTTTCGCCAGGAATACAAACTTGCACACTCAACATTATACTATATATTGGCCCAACAAATTATTTACATATACCACAGCACAGTCAAAACTTCACTTCGGTCCCATGTAAAAGCTCTGGACCAAAACTTGCCCTCTTGGAGGATCACTGGAATACGGAGGCCCGCTGACTCGGATGCGACAGACAAACACATTTAATATTAATCTTTTACACCTTTTTCTATAATACCCATCACAATTATTGAGCATTATTGTAAATGTCTTCTTAAAATTTGGTAAAATGTTTAAAATATCAATATAAATAATAGAATAACATGTTACATTTGTTAATGAATAACAAACGCCCTATATAAATTTAGATGCACTAAAACGCCACTGCCTGATAATTTGATAAATTTGTGGATAAAATTTTAGAAGCCCCCCTTGATGATTGATTGTTTTTTTCTTTTTTTTAATTATAATTATCATGATGAAGTTTCTTACGTTTATGTTATATTTTAGCGATTTTAAGGGATGATTAGTTTTCTTATTTTTACACATGTTGATTAATACACTCATATGATTAATAAAGTTGTACGTCCGTACAAAAAAAAAATATATATATAAATAATAGATAATGGTTGTTATTACCTAAGTTCTTTATATAAATACAGAATTTCCTAGAATAAACTAATTAATTTCCTAGCCTTAGTGACCAATAATTACAAACAGATAAAAAGTATTGTCTTTTCTTAATATGTTTGCCCAATAATGCAAAAATTACCGGAAACCATTTACCAAATATAGATTAGAAAGGACCTTCATTGGACTCATGTAGAGGAGGCAGTACACAAAAAAAATGACAAAGAGGGTCATGTCAGCTGATGCCTGGTAGAATGGCTAGGAGGAGGAGCCGCTGTTAAGAGAATGACATAATTCTTAACTGATGGCAGAGTTATATTAACCAGAAGTGAAAGAGTTTCTTTGAACGAGCCTAGTTTGAACTTTGATAAATAATATTTTAATTGAATTTTAAAGATAAAGTGGTAAGTTCTATATTACTCAACAGTATTATTGTAGTAAAACATTTTTCATTATTGTTGTTATAAGTCATTTATCTGTACTTTAGTTATATCGTTCCACCTGCCGACCTAACTAATAACTGGAACCAACTAAAAATGAGACGATCTATTTTTTTATCAGTAGCTGATAAAACAAAACGGAGAAGGAAAGAACACCTTGAGTACCATTAAATTTAAATGTCAAGTCTTAAGAAATAAAATGAGGTATATCCAGTGACGTCACTTGTCATGAAACATAATTAGGGTGACATCAATAAACTTTCTAAATGCAACATACGTAGAGGTGACCCACAGGGTAACTACTGCGTATTGACATTTGAATGGAAGGGGAGAAGGATAAAATTATTTTTATATATGGGCCTAATAGAGACGATATAAATTTTATAAATTGATTAGCTCCAGATGAACTCATAATAAAGGTCTTAGTAAGGAGTATTTCATATTAATGGGCGACTTAAATATTGCTCTAGATCAAAATAAAGACACGTTAAACTATATAAATAATAACAATTTATAGGCGGGGAGGGAGGTTAAATATTATAAATAAACACCAATTGTTTGACGCAGCATTAAAATTTGGCTCATTACCTGTTCATACCTTTTCAACGAAAAGAGATTGCAGCATTACTAAAAGCTCCCGTCTTGATTATTTTTTAATATCTGATGGACTTCTCTCAAACTTGTGCGATTATCATGCATTACCGCCCTATCAGTCAGACCATAGCCCCATATTTATGTCACTCATCCACCAAAAACACAATTATAAACAACCTTGGCACCTCAATACAACATTGTTGGAGGATACCACTGTTGATGTTAAAATACAGAATATAATAAGAGATAAAATCTCTAACTTAATGAAATCCCCAAAAAATCTTCTTCATTCACTCTAAGCTAGTCTTGGACACATCGAGAAAATAATATATAAAGCTGGGTGCTAAATTAAGCGAAGAAAGAAAAATTTAGTTGGAACAACTATCTAGAGGGAGAGACAACGGAAGTAATGGAGCTTAAGAAAATGAAGAACTAGATAGAATAATTGATACAATTTCGAATGGCCATCTAATCAGAACAGGGTTTAGATCCATCCCTAAAGAACAAGTACTTTTGGGAGGATCAAAAAATGGAAAAAGTGGTAGGTCAAAAAAAAAAAGACGTGAAGGTCCTAGTAAACGAAAAGAAGGAAATAATAACAGACTCCTCTAAAATACAACGTGTTGTCACGAACTATTTTATAATATGTTTTTTTGTGATGAATGTAAGAAAAATACAGCAACAAATGCACAAAATGTCTCTTTAATTCAGCGGATTTTATTACAAAAATAGAAGATACGAATAACATCAATGTAAAAAAGATCAATCAATCATATCATAAATTTCTTGAGGGAGATATTTCCTGTTCAGAAATAAATAGCTTTATCAAAAAATACAGCAAAAAACACAGATCTCAGGGCCAGACGGTTTTCCAATGGAATTTAAAAAAAAATATTACTCTCTCCTTTACTAGAAAAAATCTATGAGGAAGCAGACCAAAAGGGACACTTCGAAAAGTACATTTCTAACGGAAAACTTGCTATCTTTGCCAAAGTTGATAAGGACCCTAGGTTTATTGAGAATTATCGTCCATTAACAATGCTAAATACAGTATACAAAATCTACAATGGAATTTTAGCAGATAGATTTAAAAAAGTAACCCCCGATCTGCTTCATATATCACAAAAAGGATTTGTTAGTGGCAGAGCAATGGAAGATGTGTGTAGAGGCATAACAGACTCGATTGCAGAAGCAAAAAAAGCCAACAAAAGTTTGGCAGTGATGGGAATTTATTTTCAAAAGGCATTTGATAGCATTTCACATGAATGGATTATCAAATGTCTTAAGGCGCGTGTTTTGGAGATAAATTAATAAGGAAAATAGCAGTTGGCCTTTGTGATATCTATACATTCTATAAGAATGAAAGCAATGAATTTAATATAAGTAAGAGTGCCGTCAAGGCGATCCCATTCCCCAATTTTATTTACTATTGCGTTAAATCCCTTCTTAGAGGAAGTCTATAACAACAACAAAAATAAGGGGTATAGATTTAGGACAAACAGAGTTGAAGGCTGAAGCCTTTGCTGACGACATCACTGTGCTTTTCTCTGGGAGTGAGAGAGAAATTGAAATTTCATTTAAAGAAACCCTTAACATTTTAGAAGCCACTGGAAAAAACTCCGGTCTTTACATCAATTTTATGAAATCAAATATTATAGCTAATTTTAATGTTTGTTTTAACCTTCAAAATATGAATATTAGTAATTATATTAAAGTGCTTGGCACCTTTATTTCTTTATATGAATCGTATCTCGCAGAGAAATTTAGATTAATTGAAAAAAATATTGAAAAACTATATCAAATTTGCCTTTTTACAAAGAAAAATATTGTAGCAAGAATAAATATATGGAATTCCCTAATTTTATCAACAACCACCCACATTCTTAAGCAAACGCAAATTTTCAACGATTTATGCAACAAAATTGAAGGTATATGTAAAAAATATATACTTCCAGAGGAGACTGGAAACGTCATAACTGGAAGCGAATAAACACACCCAAGATATATGGAGGTTTAGGACTTTTACCTTTCAAAATTTCTGGAAAATTATGCTTTTTAATTGGTTTAAACGAATCTTTGAAATAAATCTGTGTGGGCCGAAATATGCTTCAAAATTTGACAAAGATGCAATAGAAAACGAATTGGGTAATGGTCCAACTAGGGTACTCCAAATGAGTACAGAGATAAGTGAATTCTGGCGTGAAAATAAGAACATCAATGAGGAGGTGGCTCTCAAAGCTCTGGAAAAAATGAAATGGCAAGAGCCTGCTTCAGAAAACAAAAGGGTGTTTTTTATCTCTGATTCGTCAAAAAAATTATGTTTTTATTGGAAATTTTTAACAGATTAAACCATTTTACAATAAGCGAGGTTTAGGAAAGTAAAACAATCCAAAACAAAATTAATCTTAAAAAAAGATAAATTAGACCTAGAGATAGCTTTTTAAACTTTTTAGCGAAAGTAAATAATAGAACCCTGAGAATGTCAGTAACCGACAAAACCAAACAATACCTAAACCAAGTAGAAAGGAGGAAAGATATATATGGCATATCCTCATCGGCAGAAAAAGTGACAACTGTTCTCAACTCATGTGGGCTTGATTGCTTGCTGTACTGGATATAGTATACAATCGTTACCAATACACTCTCTTTAGGAAGTGTGTATGGAAGAACAATGGAGGAAAGGCTTTGCTTCTTCTGCAAGACTTCATTGGAAACATCGAAACACTTTTTAATCGAATGTCCATTTGTAGATGTGATATTACATCAAATGAAAAGACTATTCTCCCAAAGTTTTAACATAAATTTAAGATCTGTAGAATTTGTTTTTATTTACATAGGCCCCAATCAAAATCAAATAAATATTTTAAAACGAAATTACAATTCATTTTATATAAATTCAGAAGCACCAAACCCCCTTTACCAGAAGATTGTACCCAAATTCTAATATGTGTTTTTATCGAAATGTCCTTTATAGTTTAGTTTTAATATTTAAAATGTCTTTAAGCATGTGCAGAGTTTCTCATCGCTGAAACTCTCCTCTTTTGAAAATCATTGATAGCTTTTATATTGATGGATTAGTTGTCGAAGTAATTTCAGAGTCCCTCCATTGCGTGTCATCAGGGTAGAACTTTATTAATACGCCGGCGTAAGTCCATTGGGTCTCTGAATCACAGGGAATCTTCATTGCTAACACAGAATAACGTGCATATGTAGAAATTAAGATTACTCTAATGGGAGTGTTGATCCAGGGGATGAGAAGTAGTCAGTTGTTCAGCTAAAAGACTTTGAATGCTTGACAAAGCATACTCAATGGCTTGTGATTTTGGGTTGTTTGAGCGTTTACAAGTTGTCCCGAATAATAGAATGGGAGTAAAAAAAATTTTCGTTGTACCTCTAAGATTGAATTTATAAATTGTTTTAAATTGTTGAGGACAGGACAGAGGGCCAAAACATGATACACGGAGTTTTATAACTTTCCGCAATCCTATAAAGCAAATTAAAATATAAACATCAAGAAGAAATTTGAAACTGAGTCGTAAAACGTTTCCATGCTTCACTTTTGTGATAGAGGATAGCATTTTCCTTTTCCATGAAATCGGATATTGCAAATCTTTAAAAACTTGTTCACAATTATATCTGCATCTTCTTTGAAATTTCCACCGTAGGATATTCTTGAGAATATCCTACGTAATTCTTTGTAATTTAAAAGAGAACTTTTGAAAGTAAAAAATTGACTTTTGTTTTATGTCATGAATAGATAAAATGCAGGAAGAGAATGCTTCTAATTCCAATTTTTTGGGTCCTAAGATTTTTGAAGAAAAACTTTTTTAAAGATTTTCCCTGATAACATCTATCGCTGAAGACGAATAAAAAAAATGTCTGTCCCTTCCACAGTATTCTGTGGGCAGCAGCGAGGAAATAAGAAAACGAACTTATCCTATCATTCACGAAGTCGGTGCCAACCAAAGGTTAAAGGTTGTATATGAAGGTGTTGAAGAGAAATAATTCCGCCATTCCTTATCTGGATACTTCGATAAGTCGATATATTTTTTTGGGTAGATCTTGGGTATGACCACCGAAAGACTAATCAGTCCACCACCCATAAAGTTCTCGGGTCTTTTCAGTGACGGAACGTAACTTGGATGAAAAGTTTGGGCAGCCATATTTCTTCTTCCTCAATCGCTCTCTCTGCAAACGACGGAATGGCTGTAGCTTTATCCAATGTTGCTTTGGTACGGTTACTTCGATCTCCTACCTGAGCTAGAAACAAAGAGAAACCACACTTCAACACGGCCATCGTGCTAACATTCCTCACAAACCTCTCTATTATTGTACTTATTATAAAAGGATCTGGATCCTCGAGTCCCGTTGAACATAGTCATGAGCCGAGTCAGTGCTAGGAGCGACCACATTGATGAAGGAGCTCCCAAACGTCTCGTCTCCTCCTCCGATCATTGAGGAGGAGGATGAGACGAGACGGGGCAAATATAATGATTGGAATCATGCCACCCGTCCACTCCCATTCGAGAAATTTGATCCCAAGCAATGATGAATCAATGTAAACAATAACAATAATAAGAACAAAGCAGGAGCACTCTGGATGACGGATACTTTTTTTCCTTCTTCTTCTATAATAAGTACAATAATAGAGAAGTTTGTGAGGAATGTTAGCACGATGGCCGTGTTGAAGTGTGGTTTATCTTTGTTTCTAGCTCAGGTAGGAGATCGAAGTAACCGTACCCATGCTTTTACAACCATGAAGTTATGAGGGTCAATCCTTTGTTGAAGATTTAGATTCCTCCATTTTAAATATTGCTATGTATGAGGGATTGAAGAGACGACAATTGCATAGAGAGGCCCCATTCCTGTCCCATGTGACTCCCAAGATTTCAACATTGTCAGCAACGGATAATGATGCTACCCGAACATCGTGAGATGGATTCCATTTTCCAATGGGAAGAATGGTGGGTTTTTAGTATTAATTTTCAACCTCGACCTTTTTTCATATTTCCTAAAATGGTTCACTAAAACTGTATACGCTTTGTTAACTGCGCTTCCTTTTTATTTGGACAACATTGCTAGCAATTTAAGATAAACATTTATGGTTAACCAATCAGTCTTCAATAAAAGATCGTCATCGTTTACCTTTGATCTTGCTTCACTATGTTACTATTTTTCTTCGTAAATATATATGTGATAAGGGTTCAAAGAAAAAATAAGCGCATAATGGATTACTTTTGAGGTCTATTTCTTAAGAAATATGATTTTTGATGTTATAAAATTTACTACCTCCGCCGAAGGATGTATGTTTTCATGGCGTGGTATGTTGGTTGTAGTTTGGTGGTTTGTTTGTCAGCAGGATAACTCAAAAAGTACGGACGGATTCGGATGAAACTTTTGTGGAGTTGTGGAAATGCCAAAAGGAACCAGTGATTAAATTTTGGCATCTCTGAGTGCCGAATTAAGATGCCAAATGAGCTAAATACTAATAAATATTTCAAGTTAGCCTACTCTGCAATAGATGTCGCTGTGCTGTGAAATTGGGTTGCCGGGAGCGTCTTCCTCTCGGAATTTCCGTAGAGGGGAACCCTCCCCCGTCCCTCTATGCCGCCCAGTCGTGAAAAATCCGCCTCGGAAGGCTCATAAGGACCCCGTGACGGCGGAGGTTTGCACTCTCGAGTGTATATATGCCTCTAGTTTATTACTAAAATTGATGTATGAACACAAATTGAGTCGAAACTTAAGAGCGAATAAATGTAATATAGTTTCACATCATTAGCATAAATAGTTTAGTTCACTTCTTTTGGTCGTTGAAGTCCTATTTTAGCCTATGAAAGGCCAGATATATTCATCATGAATTCCATATGCATAACACTGAATGTCATGATGCATATTGCTCAAAAAGTGAGTTTTCTCAAACAGGATGAACAAATCTATCCTTCTCTAAATGTTAAAACTGCAATATATTTATTCAAGAAATATTTCACGCTTAAAAGTATTATTCATATATCTCAATATAATTTTGATATTTTAAAAACTTAAGTACTTATAAATGTTTTAAAAAAATGTTCGCTCCAAATAACAAAAATATATATATACAAAATATATGTTACCATTACTATTTTTCCTTCAAGACTTTTATAGATTGAATTTGAATGGAACAAAATTAGTAGAAGTTACTTACAAACACAGAGAGAGTTCGAGTAACGTTTTATATGATCCCGTATTGCTAATTTTTCAAGAGTCCTTTTAAAAGCTTGCTTTCCCCAAAAACATTTACAAAAAGTTTATGTATCCATCCAGAACATATTAAAATGACTTTTTCCCCTTCAAGACTGTTGTGAATTAGATCTAATAGAATACTAAGGAAATAACAAACCGAGAGGGCTCTGGTAACGTTTTATGTAATCTTTTATTTTTCATTATATACATTTTGTTTCCAAAGGCCTATCAGGAATATGTATTTTATATGGATGAAGATATTGTTGCAAAGGAAATATATAAGCGATTACCCTTGATTGTTTATCAATAATACCACCCATCCGTCAAAACCCTCAATAAAATCCCATTTCTATTCATCAATCATGCCCACTTATCTTAGGTACTAGCCAAAGAAGAATATTAACTTTGTTTTGTAGTTAGTGTGACAATCAATCATACTTCTCATAGGTCAAACAATTCATCAAATATTCTATGCGATTACGTTTTTTTTTATTGACAGACTTCTGGTTGCATGAAGGTTAATGTTGAGGTACTAATGAGATTTCCTACAAAGCTTTTTTTATTCTTATAAGCAAGAGCATGATTATTGAACAATGGTTGCTATAACTTAGCTAACTACTTTATTCAACATAGATATATTTTTCGGTTATGAAATTATTTATTATGGTATCTAAAAAGAGTACATAAGATACAACATCAGATAACAATAAAATAAACAACCAAAAATATTTAGACAGTTGTGTTTATATTTTAGACAGTCGTGTTATATTGATGGCTTATAATAAAAAAGTTATAGACTTTCGATTTTTTTATTATTCAGAGATAAATAAAATATTAAAACTATAAAAAATGAATTTCCCACAACGTCGGATATGCTTTTATTTTCTTCATATGAATTTGAATTCTACCAATACCGCCTTTTATCGATATAACTTTAAAGAATCACCGATATCGGCTTTTAACAAATTCTACCTAATTAGCCCAGAGTAATTACTCCTTTGCATTGAAAATAAAAAACGTTTTAATATTAAATGCATATAATTCAAGTACAAGCTTAAAAATTATTCCGATATGTTCCTTACATCAATATACGTTCAATATAAGCTTATGCTATGCATTGAATACAAGAGTACCTGAAAGTGCATTTAATATCGGACAATAAGAGGCAATAAAAAAAATACTTTAGCCTTCCATTTCCTACAAAATCCAAGTACATATATAATTTATGTAAGATTAGTATGTATTAAATTTTAAATAATCTCTAATAGATTAAAACAAATTATGTATTATTGTTTCTTTTTATAAATTGTTCGTATTAAATGCATTGAAGAAGTCACAGAGCAGAATACATAAAATAGATTTCTCTCTCGTTCTTATCTACCGTACCGAATATCGATCGATACTGTAGATATATAATAAAATCTACTGAATACCGATATCGATCAGTAGAAGGTATATTGCCGAATACCGAACCGGCGGTAGATTTTCTACCGAATCCCACGCTCTGATTTTATGTCATTATTTACTCAGTTTATATGAGGAACAGTATTTAAACAATACTCAAATATATTCCATTCCAATACTTGCCTACCAATGTATTAGTCCATTTCTTACATAATTCGTCATTTTCTGTTTCTACCTTTTCTTCCTAAGCCGTATTTTCTGGTCCATTTCTTCTGGACAATCTCCCTGGAGATAACAAAGGGTTAATAAATTGAACGTCACAAAACGTTTGAACACTGAACGGCATGCCAAAAAGCTGAGCGTTCATAAGCCTGAATATAAAATTTACTAATATATTACTTATAGATATTTATGAGATATCTGTGGTGCAATATCCAATATATCCCAACACAACATAATATTTGAAAATATCTATCTGACTCAACAATCCTCACATGGCTTGATTTTTTTTACCGTAGCTTCTGTTCATAGTCACATATCCCCTTGTTTACAGATCTACGGTAAGCATTCCTTTCATATGACGTATCTACGCGGCTACAAATACAAAACATCAACATCAGTAATCTTCTCGTTTCCTTTGATTCTTTTTCAGCGATTGTCCGACGAAGGCCTTGGCCAAGCAACTGGAAAAATACGAAGTCGAGTCTTTGCCTCCTCCTCCACTTCATCAGGATCCAATAGTGGTAACGACTCCGCTAAAGTCAGAAGTTTAAATATTTGTTCATCCTTGACTTTGAGTCCACATGTGGGGAGACTCGAGATTTGCTCCCCTGAAATCATCGAGTTCCCTTGTGCTTCTGGAGACGGCATCCGGGAAATGCCTACAGGAATTCCGCTCCTACGTTTGCCCCATTGAACATCCCAACTTGGCGCTTTTTGCACGAATTGACCGGCATATCTCAGGGCACCCTGGACCTCTCTGGCTTTCCCATCGGAACAGCTCTCTACCTATTCAAGAAATGGATAGCTGAGCTCACCGCCCGCTACAGCCTCTCCTTTCTTCCCTCCTCCGGTTGCACTGCAGCCTTCCTCACTTGGTCCAGCTGGGACCTGGGCGTCTGCCTCAAGGGAGAGCTTCTACGAAAGCAAATCCCATATCCTACCTTCTTCCATGCTGGATTGACATTCGACACGTCTACTCAAGATTCTACGCACGAAGCCCACAGGGTCTCCTGGGGCTTTGAAGGACTTGGACTCAACTTCGAGGGCAGGGAGCACTCGGGATTAGATGACGCCAAAAACACCGATTAGGTTGTAGCCAAAATGATAGCGGATGGGTGCTGCATTGGGATAACAAAGACATTGCCTGGGTGTTCATGTCCCAGACGCATACAAGTTCTCGGGAAGAGGCTCTGGACCCTGGAATGGTAAAATTATGTAAATATAGACATACATTATTTTTAATTATTGGCCTTGAGGCTTCTGTGGGAGTGCATTTTAATAACATTAATTTGTTTATATATATATATATATTTCAGTTCTTAAAATTCCAAAGTAATTCCGTTAAAAAACATAAATAGACATTGTAGTCTAAAATTTATACAATCATTGTTTTTCAATTCATGAGCTTCTGTCAAACACAAGGTATCATTCAAAGGTATGATGTATAGAATAATACAAATATAATAACATGGAAAGCAGTTTTCTAAAAAATATATATAGACGACAAACAATGCATTTTGGAATTAATTTGAATAAAAATACCTGAGTGCAATTATAATAATACAGAGAGCATTAATATTTAAATTTGTTGAAGCAAAAAAGAGCGGATATGCCTGAACTTTAACAAAAATTAAGTTAATCATTTTATTGACGTCAAGCTCAATTAATAGACGATTTTCAAAAAATTATATTTTTTAGAGGTTGTATTAAATGTGATATTTAAATTGCTTAATGAGAACAATTCTGAATGGTATCGTTTCTTTTTCATATCTATGGTAATGCTTCTGAGTCAACTAAAATA
>CP045897.1:23365658-23398328 GCA_013387185.1 Caligus rogercresseyi
ATTCACTGTGTAACAAAGTTTTTGTCCTTGAGTTTGAAACTGTTATTTTGTATTTGCCTATGTCCAGAAAACATGAAAAATGCTTTTAAACATTTCTAATTTTGCTTTTGTGTCCAGGATAAGGATATTTTGTGAAATTTACAATTTTCATCATTTCTCATGGTTCAGGCCCAAGTTATCTTCGTGGAAAGTAAGAATAACCACAAATGTTAGTAGTATTTATTTTCTACTATATCTGTGCATTTCAAATCCGTTTTATAATTTATATATATTTTGGTACTAATCGAAAAATCGGCTATATATTTAAAAAAGTTGACCATATTTTAGTTTCTATTTAAGCGGTGATATGATTTTTTGTTTCGAGTCTATTGACTATAATCAATATGTAATATATTTTTGTATAAAATGTCAATGCATTTCAGAACAGTTTTTATAATTTCGATATTTGGCATGAAAGTAAAGAAAAGATAATTTAGTAGGACGAGGTATTATCAAATTATTAACACTTTTGGGTAAATCACTGAGTTGCATTTTATATTATTGTGATTTGTTTACAAGAAAAAACAGGTTTGCCTTTTTATTTGCATGTCCTTAAATAATTTGATAACAATATTGAAATGCAATTTTCCAAATCACAGTAACTCTCTAAAAAATAAAATTATTTTTGCACTTATAATTAATTATATGTAAATAAAAAGGCAAACCTATTTTTTTCTTCGTAACAAATCACAATAATATAAAATGCAACCTCAATGATCACCTAAAAAGTAGTTACTTAATATGATTAATACTTCGTCCTACTAATTTATCTTTTCTTTACTTTCATGCCAAATATCGAAATTATAAAAACTGTTCTGAAATGCATTGACATATACCAAAAATATATTACATATTGATTATAGTCAATAGACTCGAAACAAAAAATATATCACCGCTTAAATAGAACACTAAAATATGGTCACTTTTAAATATATAGCCGATTTTTCGATTAGTACCAAAGATATATAAATTATAAAAACGGATTTGAAATGCACAGTATAGTAGAAAAATAATACTACTAACATTTGTGTTATTCTTACTTTCCACGAAGATAACAGGCCTGAACCATTAAAAATGATGAAAATTGTAAATTTCAAAAAAGGTCATAAAGACCAAACCTTTTTTCGGACGAAATTTTAAGTGACATTTTTGGAATCTACGTAAAAAGGGACTCAAATTAGGAATTTCAGCCAAAGGACAAAAAGACCTTAATTTGTTACATAGTGTATTCAATATATATTATGTGTTTTATCCATCGTGAACTATGATTTCCTTTTGTGACTTGTTCATACGTACGTTCAGTTTCGTGTTCCAAGCTCTATAATACACTAAAACCATATAAAATATGATATACTCTAATTTGTTTACGAGCGAATCACTATATAGCATTCTAATAATGATAAGCAATCTATGCAAAGTGATTGATATTATGATACAATAATATTTTAAGGATCTATGTAGATCAGTTGAATACCTGCTCTAAGCTATTTATAACTAATATGGATTTAAGCATTTTCTATAGGTTCATATGGAGCTTTTGTTCTAAGAAATAATATTGAGGGATTAATTATCATCATTGGTGGACTTAGGTCCACATTTGAACCGTATCAGCTATGTACTATGCTAAACATATCCTATTATTAAATAAAGCTTGTGATCGGAGTTTTTATGATCGGCGATCAATAGCTATAGCGATATTTGATCGCTGATCGCAGTATCGCAAAAGGTCCTGATCTTTATATCTTTTGATCGTAAGAAAATCACAAAAAAAGCGATCTGATCAATTTGTATAAATAACTAAAAAAGAAAAAATGTCGTAATACGGATTTTTGAGACAACCCCTACATTTCTTAAAACTAGCTAGCTGTCACATTAACCAAAATCCATTCCAACAACTAATATTTGTTTAGAAAACACAAAATACAGACTATTACTAATGGAAAAAGCCAGTGCGTGCTATCCTGATATATTTTTTGTCCTAAAATATACAGACAGGCGACTATGTAAAAGTCATTGTTTTGGAGCTCATAGGCTATCGGAAACATTTATTCTGGCATCTCCTGTCTTAAAATATGCAGACATATGTCAATTGTGGAGCCAGAGTGTTGGAGCTCATAGGCTATGAGAAACCAATCATTCTGATATTTTTGTCCTAAAATATACAGACAGGCGCCTATGGAGAAGTCGTTATTTTGGAGCTCATAGGCTATGGGAAACAATCCATTCCATTGCCATATAAGTTGAATACATATAAAGGTTTGACTATATATACATTTAAATTTTTACTTAGAATTAGTATTACATAGGTAATTTTTTTGTTGATCGCAAATAAATTGATCGGATCGCTGATCGGAAAAATCCCTGATCGTTATATCGCTAAGAATTTCTGATCGTTATTTTTGATCGGATCGCTATTGTTTTCCTGATCGCTCACAAGCCTGAATAAATGATAAAGCCTTTTAAAAGCATTACCATGTTTAAAACCACATATAACAAGGTAAATTATAAAAAACAAGATACTCCATATTGCATCGAGAGAGTTGAACTTTCAATGGCGAGGATTTTCAATAAACGTGCATCGGCAAGTGGAAAAAAATTACATTTGTTGTTATTATTTTTTCTTAAGTCATTAAAATATATAGCTACAATATTTTATATATATATATACGTCACAAGTTTGTTGACGTTTCATTATAAATAAAAACATAAAATAATCGAACATGGTATTCTTTATATCTGAATCGACACATTTGGGTTGATAAGTGACAAAAGATGAATGCCTGTTTTTGTTGCATTAGTTTTTTTCTTAATGTCAGTCCGAAATAGAGGAGCTTCAAAAGACTGTCAAACCAAAAGAACGCATGCACAAAAAACATATGCATCCTTAAGTCAGCCTGTATCAAATTAACTCAGTGATAAATGAAGAGTTTTGCTCTTTTGTTCCAAAGGATAACAACACTGCTTCAGTCCCTCTGAGGAGTTAAGAATCATTGTACTATTGCAAGGGTCGGCAACCCAAAATGTTGAAAGAGCCATAATGGATCAAAAAAATTTTAAAAAATATGTCTGGAGCGCAAAAAAATCAATTCCTTATATACCCTTCTTTCGGTACACATTTTGGTCCTTTTTTGTATCCCATCTTTTCCCCATTTTCTAACGTTTTTGGAAAAGCTCCAGGGAGCCACAAAGGCAGCTCTAAAGAGCCGCGGGTTGCCGACTCCTATGTACTAGTGCCTATGCAACATATAGCTTTGCATGTCACAATTTCATGATCGAATGCAAGTGGCGTTGCTAGGCTGAGGAAATATGGAATTTTATCCATCAACATATTTAAATCAGACACTATGTATATATTGAAGCATTCAATAGGGCATAATTTATGAAGATGTCAAAACCATTACATGATCCTCTATAATTAAATATACATTTCAGTTAGGGTATACGCCTATTTCATACTTAATTATACAACGATTCGATCCGTGCTCATCGTTTAATTTAGGGGCATTTAAATTTTTTGTATAAAAGACTGTCTTGAAGCTATTTATTATATAAATGTATAGTATTTTTCAGAGTTTAAAGAGCTTTAGCAATTTATTATTTATGTTTTTATTAATTGTGTACGGTTTAACTTTTAACTTTTATGCGTGTTATTTATTGAGGAAATACAACTATTTCGTGGGCTATTCGTTCATTTCGAACCTCAATGTTACTTCATTTATTTATATATTGGATAACTTCTTCAGTTTTATATATGTTTTTAGCCTTTATTGGACGGATAGAGTCGTATCTGAAAGAATGTGGTCATTTTGCTAAGTCCTTCTTACCTCAGAATGAGTTTGAGATATATTCTCCGCCTCCAGATAGGAGTGTCTGTCCGAGATGGAGTAGCAGAGTACGAATCCCTCTCCTCCGCGCATGTACTGCTCCCGCATGGTCGTGAACTCCTCCTGTCCAGCCGTGTCCAGGATGTCTAGGACGCAGGGCTCATTGTCGATGACGGTCCGCTGCTGATAGGCGTCCTCGATCGTGGGGTCGTGGTAGTCGATGAAGTTGTGCTGCACATATTGAAGCGTCAAAGCAGACTTACCCACGCCGCCATCACCCAGGACCACGATACGGTACACACGAACACCACCTGTACCCGCCATAGACAACACTCTCAATACAACAAGGAACAACAACAACAACACATAGCTGGATAACCAACGAATGGAGTGGAGCAGACGAAACACTTTACACACTTCCTCCTTAAATAGACACAATTCGATGGATCTCTTTCGTGGCGGATTTCCTCGCCAGGAAGGCTGTGAGGAGCGGAGCGATGACGAGACCCCCCTCCAAGATACTTTCCTTCTTCTCTCTCTGGCGCAGGGAGTAGGATCCTATTGGAGGTCCTCACTACTCTTACGTTACTATATTCATACCACTTCGACTAGTAATAACATCTCTCTTCACACTCACTCACTCACTCATTCTCTCTCCCCCTCTCTCTCACTGTCTCTCTCTCTCTCTCTTTAATAGGGGACTCCCTCTCTCTGACTCGCCCTTTTCTCCCATCAACCATTTATCGGCAGATCTGCACCTCAAATGTAAACAACAACAGAAGGCGAAAGGAGGAAGGGAGGAGAAAGAACAAAAAGGAAAGGACAAAGAATCCGATGATGTCATTGTAATTATTATTAAGGATGAAATAGGAATATCCAAAGATGTCATTGAAGAGGGGGGGGGGGGGGGGGATTGGCTCCTAACAACCTTTTAGATACATCTCTTAAGAAACAAATAGAGGAATGCGTCTCCTTACTGGGTTATTATGTTAATTGAAGCAGGTTTCAAACGGGTGGAGTGACAATGGAGGTGCATTGAAGATATCACAAGAATGAAAAGAAACTTCCCTCTTGCACACACAAAATCTTGACGTCATTGGTTTTTGGTGACCTCATATAATGACTCTTTATATTTTTACTTGTGCTACACATTAAGGGCAAAAAAACCTTTTCTAGGCCTAAAAATAATTATTAACGAGTACAGAAAAATATAATCATTCATTTGTATTTGAATGCTACGTTGAAGTAGAGACTAGTATATCTATTTTACAAGATGTGCAAATAAAATATAGATAAAAAGGATCAAGTGTGTGAGAGAAAAACAATCTCGCAATGCATTTCCAATACATTTACGAAGTGTCTTCTATCTGCTTAATTTTGGAAGTAAATGACTAGATAAGAGAATTAGTATTGAAGGACTTATCCAGGTTAGTCTTTTTACATAACATGTGAGTTGGGCTTAGGTGTGCCTAATAGCAAAATAGGTAGACAATATATATATTTATATATATATATTACATTGCTGCATCATTCTTATTTCATCATTGTGCAATTAAAAATGTTTATAATGGCGAAATAATATATATCTACACGACCGGATTAAAACTGTCGAAGGATGGGTGTCTATTTCTGTTTGCTTGTTCTTACCATAGAGATACAGTCATGGTCAAAAGTTTAAGACACCAACGATTTTCAGTGAAATGTAGTGTCTTGGGTCTTTCTCTATTTTGTGGAGAAGAACACCACCATGAATTCTGAAAAGTATCTAGCAATGCTAAAGGACAAACTAATTATACATATGAACGTTCACCAATGCAATGTATTCATGCAAGATGGTGCCCCATGCCATCGCGCCAAGAAGGTTACAGAGTACCTGAAAAGCGAAAAAATTGAGATCTTGCAATGGCCCGCAACAGTCCAGATCTCAATCCAATAGAGAATCTCTGGTCCATTATGAAAGATAAAGTTGCTGAGAAGATGCCGTCAAATGCTAATGAGATGACCGAAGCAATAAAACAAGTCTGGGTCAGAGAAATCCCCCAAGAGTATTGCAAATCACTGACCAACAGTATGCCGAGACGCCTGGCCGCTGTCATCCAGAATGAAGGAAGCCACACTAAATACTAACTCTTAGCACTTGTCAGTTGCTTTATAATGGAAGAATATACTTTATATTCCCTTTTATAACCAGTTTGTAAAATAAAATATACTTTGAAACTTCATTGAGGCGTTTTTTCAACATGATACATATTTATGATAAAAATCGAGGGCGGTCTTAAACTTTTGACCATGACTGTATAAAGATATAGAGAGCTTATTCCCTTCAATAGCAGAGAAACATCGATCAGCTGTCGCCTGTGCCCAATATAAACAAAGTAATTTGTACTACGTCATCGTAAGTTGATCATAAGATAAAAATATTTGTTTATTTGGGCAAAAATACGTATTTTCTGAAGAATCCAACAAGCTCTCTGAGGGGTGCGATAGCCTTGAGCGTTAAGGCGTGTCCAACTCTCAATGTTGGGGGCGCAGGTTCGAATCCCGAGAGGGGATGGTCACTTTTGGTCTACCTCGTCGATAGACTAATCTTAATACTATAATGCTTATTTTTATCCTGTCGGATGCAATTCTATCGAACCAAAAGGCAAAAAAGCTCTCTATGTATTTATATATCTATGGTTCTTACAACAGCCGAAGCTCAGATAAGAAATATCAATCCACAATTGCGGAACATAGAAATACTTTTTGACAACTATCTGTCAAACCAAAAGGACGTCGCCTTCAGAAGCACACGATTCCTTAGGCTATTGAAGTTATTTATTATCTCCCCATACTATTTTTCTTTACACCGAAGTAATAGAATTCAAATAAAATGTTTTGAATTTCGATTTTTTACAAAGCATATATTAAAATATTACTTGATGACAGAAAAGTGTCTCTAAAGATATTATTAAAAAATCAGAGATGCTCATACTTTAAGTGAAATGCAAAAATAATTAATTAAATAGAAATAAATAGATACTAAAAAATCACGGAAGTTAAAAACAGATTTAAATAAATAAGGGATGCAATTCTATCCAACCAAATCGGCCAATAAAAAGATATACATTTAAGTATCTTCGCAGCTGCCCTGAATAGTTTTACTCTGTAGCCTGTTTTTAGTGTATTTTATTTTTAAACTGTATTACCAAATACAATATTTTTAACCGAAAAAAGTCGAGTTTCTACGAAATCAATTGAAAGCATTCATACCAATTCCAAATATCTTAAAGATCATTTAGATAATTCATTAGTTAAAAATATTTAATTACATGATGAAGAAAAATGAATTCATTAAAATTATATTGCACTCTAGTTATTCACTCCTTTGAGTCCAAGTTGATTACTTCCTATAATAAATTATGTAACATTAATTATTTCTGTTCAATGACAATGAAGCGTTGTGGATATTGTAAGCGTTGATTTATGGAAAATGAAGCATTCAAATTACTTCATGTGTTTGAGAGATTACTTTAGATCCCGAGCCTCTTTTCTCAAATATATTCTGGTTCTTATTTACACTCACTCCGTTTTAATACAGAATCACGCAATTTTTTCGAGCTTTGGTTTTAAAATATGTATTATTGAACTGACTGTAGTTCAAAATCCTCCCTTAGTCTCATACTTTGATATAGACTTACTTACTATTGCTTATTATCAACCATTTTTTTGTTTCTATAGTAGACCAGATAATATATTATATATTTTTTTTTTGCCTATATGGTTCGATAGAATTGCATCCGATAGGATATAAATAAGCATTATAGCATTATAATTAGTCTATCGAACCTAGGATCTTACCAATGAGGTAGACCAAAAATGACCATCCCCTCTCGGGATTCGAACCTGCGCCCCCAACATTGAGAGTGGACACGCCTTAACACGCACGGCTATCGAGCTCCCTTGCTAATAATATTCTTATTCTCAGAATATATGGTCTTATTCAACCATATATTTTGTAAAGTTACATAACAGTTAACTATTATTGACGACAAATGATTGACTTTGAATATCCAAAAACACAAGAAAAAGAAGAACTTCATGATAGGAGGATATAAAAATAAAATATCTTATGAAGCTCTCGAATTAAAAATTGTTTAAAAATTGGCAAATATATTTTTTAAAGTCATACACTCCAAATCGAATACAAATATAAAAAGTAGTCGAATATGTTTTATCCTCTGTAAGCTTTTATTCATAAATGTGCCAAAGTTTAAAGCCATAATTAAAACCAGTCTTGTAGACAAAGTTGATGAACATTGGACAAACTACTGAAGCCAATTATTTGGAATTTGAAATCAAGGCAACACTTTAGACAAAAAATAAGGTAGAGTGTACTGTGAAATCTTTTATGATTCACCTTTTAATTATGATGAATTGCAGCATAAAAGGCCAATTATAATTGGCCTTTTATGCCAAAGATAATTATCTTTATCCCTCAATTTATCCATACAATATTTATATTTTTATGAATGCTAATAGAATGTTTTCTAAAGCGAAATTTGACAAATGTTTTAAATAAGCAACTATTATGTACTGCATGTTTTAATTCACTATTGTCGTTCACAGTGTTTTATTTTATCTCCAATACACAAATTTTAAACTTTAATGCACACTTTATGTTTCACGTAAGCGTATTAGCGTTGGTTTATGTTTATTATGTAAAAACGAACAGTGGTAAAAATGATTTTTCTTAAACAATCATAACGTTATTAATTACTCTAGTGGATTCGACTACTTGTTATATATGCCAATATTATCATAAAGGCTAAAAATATATGTATTTTAACGTATCTTCTCTTTTTTGTTGCTGACGTTCTAATGATCGATGAAGGCCTATGAATGAATGGAGAGAAAGGTTGAAGCTGCAGAGAAGGCCTTCTTTGTGAGGAGAAAGCTCATTTTATTTCTTTCGTCAGCTGGTTTCACTCACTCACACACACTCCTTCTCTCGCATGCTCAGACTGGGCTCCCAGGAATTCCCCATCAATGTATCCGAATTCACCTTGAGAGAGATTCCAGGATGAATTGCACCATGAAGAAATGCTGCTGGTGTTTTCCCCTTCGAACGGGGAGCATGATCATAGCAACTGTGGGGATACTCCTCACGGTCACTGCCCTCGTTCCTCACTGTCAGCTCATTCAAAACCATGACTACTATATCAGAGAATATGTTAAGCGACAAAGAGCTGAAGGACGTAAGTTGATTTCAGGATAACGAATGAGGTTAGCAATGTTGTAGTTCAAGCATCTGTTTTTATGTGTAAGGGGAACAATTTATGTTTTTGGTAGGCTGTTAGAGTGCAATACTCCAAATTGAGGTATAGTTCGATGGGACAGTGAAGTAAAAAATCTTAGCCTTTATCCTATAATAAACAATCACATTAATCTATGTTAATATATATTTAAATAAGATTAGAGTATAACTGAAGAAATAAAAACCTTTTCTTCATAAATATACGAACAACAATCGTTTCTGATAGATAAAAATTAGAGTTTCTTATGTTTCTTATACTTGATATTATGGCCGTCAAAAACAATCAAATTACTACATTGAAAAGTCCCGTTGAACGTTCCTTTTAACCCTAATATAGTATTCGTTATTTCATAAATTATGTTTCTTTATCAAGGTTCATAACGGATTATTCAAAACAATTCTACAATATTTTTAAATAGTCACTTCCGTAAAATGTAGTGTTTTTCAGTAGAATTAGCGGTTTTTTTTTTTGTAAATTTGCATGGTTAACTAATCGACAGTAGAATTTCATTTTTTTGTAAATCCTTTTCATAGAACATACCTTTGACCAACAAACAAAGTTTACTGACTGACTGTTCTACTTTTAGTACACTGAGGTTTTGAGGTGTGCAATGTTCTTATAGTCATATTGGCTTTAGAAAGAAACACAAAAGTTCGAGGGTAACTAGTTGTTATTGGGCCAGGAATAGTTTGTTTTCAAAATAGTGCTATACATAGATAATTATTTTAATTTGAAGTATTTTCTTCAACTATGGCGAAAAAGTGTCTGACTTTTTAAGAAAGAGTCAACGGATATTAATATCTCATTGCTCACAAATTTGTTTATTTGGTATGGTTTGATTATTAAAAATAGTAATATGTTATCTTTCGTATTTCAAATTTGAGGAATTGCATACTAATTTCATTGGTTATATAATAATTCTGTCGAAGTGTATTAACTGTTTTTCCATGAACTTGAATACTCATGAACTTGGATACCTTTATTATAGTTAAATTGATCCAGTGTTCCACAATAGTTGTTATTTCGAGCTATTTCTTATATTTCTTTCTAACACCAAGTCCAACTCTCACTTTATAGTCCGTGAAATATCAGATGAGGACATACCCAAGATTGATTTCTTTAGTCGTATTACCTGGAGCCTCGTCATTGCGTATGATGCACTCTACATCTTTTTCTCGCTACTTTTACTAGTGGGTGAGTGACTCTTAATCTTACATAAAGTTTATTTACTTTATATATTATATTTTCTTCTTAGGTATTGCGGCCTCAACCCGACTTCTCATGATTCCATGGAGGTTTCTCGCCATGATAACGATTTTATCCAATGTTATTTTTGTGCTCTCCGTCATGTTTGCACTAGGGAACTTTGGATCCATCATCACGTTTATTCTAACCTGTAAGAAGTGGCTTTTATTAGTAAAACTAAGTTGTTCATAAGAATTTTTAAAGTTTACACTATTCAGTTCCAACATCACCTCAATTTATTTTCTCTCTTATATATATATATATATATATATATATATATATATATTATATATAGGAAACAACCGGGACACCTTTTTTTCATCGGGACCCGGGCCAGGCCGGGCCAAAACCGGACTGGGACTTAATATATTTTCGTTCCTTCGACATTCTGAAGTGACGACGTTTTTTTAGAAAAGAGTTTCCAAAAAAAAAAATTCTCAGAAAAAGTGATACCTTTTTTTTAGAAAATAATATTTAGAAAATTCCTGTTTAAAAAAACAGTTGTCACTTTATGAATGACAAACGAAAGAAAATATATATGTCCCGGCCCGGTGTATAAAAACACCGGGACGCTCAAAAACAGCCGGGACCCGGGAAGGGTACCCGGTCGTTTCCTGATATATATATATATATATATATACAAAATCTTAACAAAATAAATAAAAATGCATCTAGGGGTTCAAGAGCCGAGCTATAGATTTAGTAATATTAATAAAAAATCCACATCCACTACATTTTGTTATTTTTAGTTAATATGAAAGATATAAGTTTCATAAAATTTGCTGAGAAAAGTATATCATAATTTCAACAAAGTTATGGTATTAAAAATCTTATATTTTTTTCAATTGAACAATGAACAATCGTAGAAATTACTGTCATTATTCCACAAAATATTCAAATGTGACATTATGGAGTTGAAATCGTGCAAATATAAAACCTATTTCGACTTAAAACATCAGTCTTTAAAGAAGTGTGACTTGAAAATAAAGATACATTGTAGTTCTGTTTATCTCTATAAAATAAGGATTGTATTTTTATAAATCCTAAAGTATGTAATAATCTTATGAATGTGTAGACCATCTTTAAATTAGTTTTCTAAATGGTTCTCTTTCAACTATCTCATTTAATATCCTTGATGTTACTACTTTTCCTAGTTCCATTCTTTGCATTTGTGGTCTACGTTTGGTTTGCCGTGTACTCAACTTACAAGGAACTTGGCTCGAGTCGTGAAATCAGCGTCAAGGAGGAAACTCGGGGTCTTGTGAACGACATTGAGGTCGGCGTAATTAATCCTCGCGTCCTCCTGGAGTCCTCTCCCTCCATCACTGTCATTACTAATCATAATCCCAACGGGCATCACTCACCAGAGTCCAGAGTGATTGCTCTGAGTGGTTCAAGGCACTCCGTGGTCAGTTCTTCTACAAGCTCCATGAAGAGTGAATGTGGTCTACTAAGAGGAACACATATTCAAAGGACAATCCTTGGGACACCTCCTCCTCCATATGAAGTGAGTTGTCGCATTCATCTAGATATTTCTCCGAAAAAAAATCTAAATCAAATGACTTAAAAACTTGTATAGGCGATAAATCGAATGATAGGAGAAGTGAGGCAACCTTTTAGAATGCTTTTTTGAATATTAAAGCACCACGAATTTAAATCCGATGATTCGTATAAAAAATACCTTAGCTTTCATTTGTTTTGATAATTTTCAATTCTCAATTGATCCTATAGATGGCAATACTTAGCCAATACAATTGATTGCACTGCTGAACAATCCATGCAAACCAGACGTTACTAAGTTACTCAAATGAAGGCCACAGATTCGATGACAATAGATCAGGACCCTAAAACATTAACATGGATGTGAAGCTTATATATGCTAATTGATTAACGGAAGTTAATTAATATTTAAGCGGTGTATATGAATTTGGAATAAACAAACATCGAATTTAATATGGACAAAGTAAGTGTTCGGCAGGGTGTTGCTGAAATTTGTCCCAGCGTTTTGATTCTAATGCTGTATTATGACACCTTTTATCTATTTTAATGCTTTAAGCATCATAAGTGCCATACATAGAGCTCTGTTTTACTATATTATTGGATGTCAATAACCTTCTTGTTGGGGTTCGAGGGTTTATGGGTATAGGCCAATGCTTTGGTATACTTTAGGTAAACCTCAGCGCCTTCAATGTTCTGGTCAAGTCCAAGTTGGGAAATAAATTCATATGGGTTAAAATACATTTAAAGTAGAGTAAGAGACAATATCTTTAAATGGACAAATAACAATACTGGTCAACCATTAATTCTAGTTCAAACATGGACTTTTTGGATTGCCAGGGAATTGCCATTTCCTGAAAATCTACTTTTGGTTGACAACCAACCGAAGTATGCCGTCATCTCTAAAGTAGATTTATGGTATACCCCATTCGAACCAGATTGAATAATGTAATCTGATAGGGCTTTGGGCAAGGGATTACTTCAACCCCACATACATGACATACGAGAAAGAGAAAAAAATGTTGTCGATTAGAAAACATAGAGGCATCTTTCTTGAATCCCTCTAGCATATCTTTGATTATAGTATCAAATTAATCATAACCTCTCTCTTTTTGTTGGTGTTATGATTGTTGCATTATATTAACCAGCTTAAGATCGTATATTCAGGAGGAGGAACTTTGATACAGAGTTATCTCCTGTGCCTGGAGTTACTTATTCCACAGGACTCGTGAATGAGAGAAACATATTTTTTAAATTATTAATAACATTTTTAAGAAATAAACCAAAAGCTGTAGTTGTATTTATTATTGCGTTATATAAAACAACTTGAGTTCTTCTATTCTTCATATCAGGGTTTCTACTCAATAATAATAAAAACTCAAGTTGTTTATGATAACGCAAAAATAGAAATAGTAACATCTTATTAATAATAGATAAAGGGGAGGTTTGTGATTAATTTGAGACTATAATAAAAGAGATGCCAGAGAGATACAAGAAAGATGTCTCTTCGCCAAGTATGACACAAAATAATCTAGAATACGAATGTCCTTTTTAGATTTTATCTTGAACCAACTGTTGCAAGTCGGACATATTTCTCATTTCCTGAACATCCTACGTGAACCTTAACCCAATGAAGATTGGCACGTTTTACATGCCCAAGTGCATTCAATTGTAGATATATTTTAATAAATAACCTTTATTAGATATAGGAACTCAATTTTATTGTACATAACAGCACAGTTATACCGTTGCAGGGGAATGTTCCTTTATTTAGGGTATGTATTCTGTATTTAAATCTATAGAAGGAGTTACAAATATATTACGTACTAAAATATTTTAGTCCATTTAAATTTAACCCAAAACTTTTATCATAAAAAGTATTTAAAAATTCTCAATTTGGTTATTAAGTAACAAATAAATAAACTAAATTGTAGTAATAAAAACAAATATGATTAACAGAAAATTATTTCAGTTTTGAATTGTGTCCTTATTGATTTCAGGTTGTTGCATTGTCCAAAAATAAGGTTGCCCTTGATGATGAAACATCAAGAGTGAGTCCAAAAGTGAGACCAAGAGCGAGTCGCTCAGCCTCAAGAAAACGAGCAATGGAAATAAACTAACGACCATGTCCTCCATTTCATCCTCACCTCTTCTACCGAGAAAGTAAGCTCACAGCCTTCCATTGAAGAACCCCTCTCCTCAGCAGAAAGCGGAAGCCTCCCGACTCCCAATGAGCCCGAAGCCCTCTCCAATAACTCCAAGGAAACTTCTGACAAAGAAGAAGATGGAGAAAACGATAGCGTTTAAAACTATGTCTCCTTCAAGAGACTCTTCATAATCAAAAACTTTACCCTACCTCCCCTCTCGCCTAGGAATGTACCTTTGAGTCATTCTCATTCTCGAATTCCCTTAATATTTTATGAAAATTGTTTATTTACAAATGAAAATTTTATTCAATAAAAAATAATACATATATCATTTAAGAGTTTATCAAAAAAGTAACCAATGCAACAATAAATCCTTCTTGCATTCGCAATAAAGAAGTAAAAGTCGTATTGATTTAAAAGATGGAACAAAAAACACAGTAAATAATGTTGTGATCATCGTTGAAAGACATTGTGATTACACAGGTCGATTCTGATGAAGATTGGATTATCGTCATGTATATACTAGAAATAGAGGCTAAATCCGAACTGGAGTTCGGCTTTCTAGAACGGTTCTAATTTTCATATTTGTGATATACATATAGGAAAAAAGTCTATTCGTTTAATTTTCTCAATTTTGTTTACGTTACATTTCTTGTATGTAGTGTCTGATTGTTTAAATGAAGTAATGAAAAAAAGTCTCTTATTAGTGAGCAAAGAAAAAAGTGTAATCGTAATGTTGTAAAACTTTTTTGATGTATAATTCGTAAAATTTAAATCTTTATTTGAAATTAGGTTGCACTCGAATGAACTTCAATTAAATTATACGTTTGTTATATTTAAATTTAAAATTCTTTATTCAATCCCTCATCAAAATGCTTGTAATTTGTAAACGTTAAAACTCAAAATGAAATAGAAAGTAAATGATTTAATATTCGTGAAATCAATCTTAGCAAAAACATGTCGATAGTGGAACTATATTTTAGTCAACAGCTTCCTCTCAAGCCAAACACTGCAATGAATTGAATTACAAAAAATTTACATTGTAATTTTTTTTAGTGAAATAAGATAATGGTTATTCTCAAATGCAGTACCGCATTTTATCATTGAATCAACGAAAAAGCCTTCAAAAGTGTTTAAAATTAATTGAAAATAAAACTTGAAAGTAGATTATAATATATATTTGAAGCCTAAAAACAACAAGTAAATTCAGCAACATTGAAAGAGGAAATCTGGAAAATAATTTTAAGTGCTATGTGAATCATTGAATCAGGGTTATTAAGTCGATTCCAAGGAATGAATGGAAATACTTTTGGGATCTAAAAAATTAACACATGAAATTTGTCAATCTCTTTAAGTGTAAATAAATCTCATTATTAAATATGTTTTTCACATAATATTCTGAAAATGATCATGTTTATACTCGTGATATATACCATATTTCACAAGTTTATGCGCAAATTACATACATTATTCAGCATCACCAACCGAGACTTTATCACTCTATATTTTCTATGGATGGACTCTATAAGCTATATATATATATATATATATATATGCTTATATGCGTTTTTTTTTTTACAAGTAGATAGCATATATTAATGATGAGTTGTTCGTAATTGAGCAAGTTAAATTAGGCCCCTTTTAGCGAACGATAGAGTTCGGCTCGAGTAGATTTTATTTTTGATTAAAGAACTCCTCCCCCCCCCCCCTCACAAAAAAATTCAACCACTTAAATATGTAAATAAACCATAAGATGTCATTTGTTTAGTCAATCCAAAGTAGCATCACTAACTCCAGACGTTTCTACAACAAATGAAGCTACTTAACATTCTATTTTGTGTGTTATGAGAACGTCCGCGGACGTTAGGAGGGTAAACAAAAGTAAAAATTCTCTTTTATTGGCTTTGGAAACGTTCCCCAAACGTAGGAAGGTAACAAAAAGTGAACGGTCCCTTTCGTTAGCTTTGGGAACATAAAACAATTATTTTCTTTCGTTTCATTTAGGGAACGTTTCCCCTCATTTTAGTTTCGTTTGTTTTTTATGTAACGTTATTAAAACGTTCGTTTTTGGTTACGATTGAACGTAACCTTTAGGGAACTAAAAACTAATAACGTTATGAATTGCTTGAGAAGTCACACTTAAGTCGGTTTATTTGAAAAATTCAACACCAAAAAATATATAAGTCATTGAAAAAGACAATGGAAAATGTAAATAGAAAATATATCAGGTTGAATGAGAGTACGGTATACTAACGTGATTTGACTTACTTTTCTATCAATGCCGGTAAAGACGTCACATTTTAATTATTCAGACAACTTTGGTTTGAAGAATTACAGCTACATATAAATAAGTCACTCTCTCTACCAAATTATTTAAAAAACTGCAACTTATAATCCAAAAACACTTTCAATATTTATATAACGTTTTTATAAAGAATAAATGTGATGATAATGATAACTCATAGAATATAACAATATACAAAATAAAATATCCGTTTTTTAAAGCATGTTTCAGCTTTTAATTGTAATATGACTTTTACAAATTATATTTTAACTTTAGTCAGTTATTTTTGAAAATAACAAAAAAATTAACACATTTATGTTATATCTGGGTATATCACAAATAATAGAAGACGATTAGAAATCAAACCTTTCCTGGGTTTGGTTTGATTATAATGGAGTCGTTGGTATTTGGGTAGAGGGGTCGATATTGATCGTGTGGTTCTGAGATAGGCAGAGTGTCCTCTTCCTCTGATTCCGAGCAGAGGAGATCCCTGGAAAATCAGCAACCGGGGAACCGAGTTAGTTACACATAAGAACGTGAGACAATGAGAGAAAATCAATTATCGTTCAAAAGTAAGTTTAAAATTTATAAAAAAACTATGAATATAAGACCCAATGAATCCAAAACATTTTTTCATTAGGGGTCCAGATTTATTTAAAAAAAATTCATAGCATATTTGTTTAAAACTACTTCCATATGGTCCATTCGGTCATAAAATAATAAATTAAAGGCAATGACAATAAAGTCCTAACAACAATTATAAGAAGACAAATAGGAATTTACGTTAGCTCACGAAATTATTTCTAAATCCAAGACTTTAGATGTGACGTCTTATGCGACTAAAACTTATTCCAATAAGTTTGCCTTTGAATGATTATATAACTATTCACCCCCCCCCCCCCCACTCAAATATATATTATATATATAACCTGGAACGAAAAGCTGTAAAAATTAAATATTCTATAAGTTGTTGGCATTTACGGAAACACTTTATTGTAATAATTTTCAATTGTTTGTGGCGTCAAATGATTCACTTTACATTTTGATATATTATTTTCCAATTATTGTAAGCACTTTTGTCCTTGACTTTAAAAAAATGAGAAATAAGATTCAATTATCTAGAAATTTAAGATTAAAAACAATCAAAGGATTTAAAAAAACTGACGCTAGAATTATATTAAGTGGATCTTATGAGAATATTTATTATTTATTATATAAAGGGAATTGACTCAAAAGTTGTCCATCAGTAATATTTATTTATTGAATAAAGTAAAACTAATGGCATTTAATCTATAATTAATTAAATCCCTCATGTCCCAAGTTCTTATGTAATCCTGCGCTAAGACTATTATGCCAAAATCAGATCTTGAATATATCCTCTCTAAATAAAAAAATCTCTATAAATATAACGTTATCCAGAGGAAATGATAAAATATAAAAAACGGTCGAACAAATTGAGTCTATTGAAAACTGTGAGGTTTGAAGCGAGGTAAATTATTAAGAGATAATGAATTAGGTAACTGCAATGAGAGCTTAAAAATAGTTTACTCAATTTTAACTATCTCCGGGACTCAAAATTAATCATATGTCAATTTCCACTAGTACAAATAATCAATCAGAAACATTAATAATGTACTTTCAGTGCAATTAATCAATATAAAATAGACCCGTTTAAAATTGTAGTTAATTATAATACTGTAAATATATCTAATAAATAATTTTTACTTTTTTATCTGAGTTATTATCCTTTTTCTATTTTGACCATTTTTTCTTGTATCATTTCTTCCTAATATTAAGTGAAACATTAGGAATTACAAATTCGAATCTATATTTACCTCTGGAGGAAGATGGCTCGAATTACGAGGGCAATGATGAGTAAAGTCCAATTAATGAGCGTTGTTGAAATGATAATTAATATAACGTCACCTGAAGAAGACTTACGTAGAGATCAAATCAATGACAGCATCAGAGTTCACTTACCCGATGAGCCACAGACTCCGCCGATTAAATTCTTGAATTTATCACTGGGATGGGTCAAATCCACGGGTGAGGTCTGGGGAATGATGTGATGGGGAGAGGAATGCCCTGGATGAGTGTCTAATTTGATTGAGACGTTAACATGATGATTGGAGTTGTTTGAATTAGTAGCATGGTGATGACGGTGGTGATGAGTTAAATTTTTGGTGTGATGGTGATGTTTGTGATGACTGTTTGAAAGAAGATTAATCAAATTAAAAATATTCAAGTGGCAGTATACAGTTACATATCTCAAAAATATTCAAATAGGTAGTGTCTTAGTGTATAATGATGAATACTTACTCTTTAGATGTTAAGGAATACGTACTAGAAAGTATAGTTCTACGTCTCTATTACATATATTCCCTACAGCATGTGATACCATAATTATTACAATCATAAGATCGCTCCAAACCAAAGCACATTTTTGATTCAAACAGAATAACAGCATTCAGTTCCTCCTAGTTAAACTTAAATGTTGGAAATAACTTTTTAGCATTATTTGATACGTCAAAATAAGCTTGTACCTATTTGACTCCTTACGTAGTAAATATGCTTCTGAACCTCTATTGGGGTATCGTTTACCGGATAAAGAAGTATCTTTAATGCTTTGAGTGGCCTTACATTAAAAAGATAGCATAGGGAGCGTAAAAGAAGTGTAATACCAGACCATATTATTATACCAGGTAATTATTTATGATGTAAGACGTTTTGGTTACTTATTATTCAGAAAAGTGTACAAATACAAACGATAATCAAAATTAATATCTTCGTATATATATAAATACATCTTGCTGTCATTTATAGCGACAGTAAGTGAACGCTGGGTTGGATAGAGAAGTTGTACCGCTAGGATACTTATTTTTATCCATACGGATGTAATTATATCGAGTCAAATAGGCAAAAAAAAACCGCCAAGATTTATGTGTCAACCATTTTTCAATTTTTTACTGTTTATATCATGACCTATTAATGTGAATAGTGGAAAAGAAAATGGGCGTATTCCTTTTTATTTAACATTATCCAATTTATTTGTCTATATTTATTGAAAAGGAATGGGACTGTTACTAAATCCCTTTAAAAATATTACCAACTGTGTAAATTGGTTCTACTTCTTACCATCCATGCCCAAACTGATGCAGGATTTCCTTCACTAAGGGGGAGTCCCGATGAAGCTTATGAACACGTGCACCTAAATGTCCAATTTTTTCTTGAGGATCCCCTTGTGCAGAAGGTATTGTTGAAGCTTCACGTGTTCAGAGGAGTGATCCTCCTCCTCCTCTGAGGAAACGCTCCTTTTGCTCCGGGATAGCTTATTCTCCTCTGGGATCTCAGGAGGGCTCTCCATCTTTTCCTCGTCTTGAAGGTAGGCAATCAGTTTCTTCTTTAGTTTGGATTTGATGTCGAATATGAAATGAGAGAGCTTCCCCTGTATAAGGGTGAATGTTATAGATTTAGAAGTTTCATTTTGATTATGTTCCTTGAGGATCATCAAAGCTGAAAAACAAAAAGAAAGATATAGAACAAAGGCCCCTAAATGATAGACCGCAGTAAGAATATGGACCCATACGCGGTCCTATACAATTATATTATTAAGAAACTTATTTTTTACGAAAAGCCTCAATGTTAGGCGGCATTATTTCATATTTTTGCAGTACGGGTTTCGATGATCAATTGCATGCGAGTTTAGCCATCCAGTATGATGTAATTCAATGGATCAAACCTCTAGATTTTAGAAGCTTAGACTCCCTGCTTCATATATCCTTGCCCAACTTGAGTCATTGTTATGACATGAAGTCGAGAAGAATTTTAGAAGTTCTTCGAAGGCATCAATAATGTTTAGGATTGGAAATTTTCAAAAACTTTAAAAAATACTCTTTTAAAAGAATAATAATTAGAATGTAAAAATGAAATTAAGTTTCTTTATAGAATATTTAACTTTATATAATATAAACACAAACAAAATATAAAACTATCAACAAAAAAGACATTTTTTTTCTTCAAAAAATGCTAATACAAGATTTTTAATATGGGATTAAATGGTTTTACCCAACAGTATACAAGTTTAAGACCAGGTCGGCACAGAAAAATAAAAACCGTAGGTTTTTTAAAGTAAAAATGACGAGCTATAAGGAAAGAAAACTATTTTATATTAAATTTCCTTTTAAGCAAGGGAAGTTGGTCCCCAAGAATTATAATTCTTTTTGTTTAAACAATTAATCGTAATTTATTCCTCTTGCTAATGGCAAGTTATTTGTATCTAATTTATGACAAAACAGACAACAAATGTGATTAAAATTCAGCTTTGTAGATCCCTTTGAAATAAATGATTTGTTTGTTCCAAAAAATCCAGGTTAAATTTAAATATCAGCGATATTGAACCTTGTAAGTGCAATAAGACTTCCAGAATTATTATTTTTTATTTTTACAACCTCTGTTTAAAGTATGTTCTATAGAATTATTTACCAAAACGGATATGTTAAATTTCCATTAAAAATCCCATGCACAAGCTCGGTTTTGAGTGACCGTTGAGTATTGTGTACTTATTTTTATCCTTCCTATACGATTTTGCATTTTTACTCTTTACAAATTTTATCGTTCATATGTGCACTCCCATCATTATGTGATTTCCAGTGAATTGAGATTCAAAAAGTTTTCTTTAATATTGCTCAGTAGATTGGCATCCTTTTACGCATATAAAATAGTCGTAAAATAATAATTCAATTAGACCATTCAACCTAGGATTTATCTATGCTGCTACTACTATGTACAACTTTCACCCCGTGTATTTTGATTTGTCCCCCCTCTCTTACAGCACAATCATTCTAAACGAGGAAAATTTAATCGCTTAAAGTAAGAAGCTTACACTTGTTGAAAATATAATACTCTTAATAACAACTTCTTCCAGATATAAGTATATGTTTTTTATAAATATTTTCTTTAATGATAACAGACATTTTCTCAAACGTGATTGGTTGAAAGAAGAGTGAATAGTTAAAAAGTTGTTGACATTATACAATTTAACTATATCCCTTAACTTGTGGCTATTGAAGAGTGGACATCAATTCAGAGAGAAGAAGTTCATCCGTAAAAATCCATTTGACAATCGATGAACTCCTCAAATGACACATATTAATATTAAATAGATAGAGTATTTCCACGCTTAGGAAAATAATAATAAATGCCCTTTTTTAGTGTACATATATATGGTTCGATAGAATTGCAGTATCCCACTGGATATAAATAAGCATTATAACATTAAAATTAGCCTATCGAACCTAGGATTTTATTAATGAGATAGACTTAAAATGGCCATCCCCTCTCAGGATTCGAACTTGCACCCTCAACATTTGAACACGCCCTAACGGCTATCGCAATCCCTAAATGAAAATTTTCTTCCATCATAAATCAATCTTTTACTCTAAGACGTAGAAAGAAAAAGAAAATGGAGTTAATAAGTGATAAAATAATGGTTGAGTTCCATAGAGCCGCTATAATGATTAGGGATCGGAAAAATATTTAAAAGAAAACCCCAAAATATTTAAATATTTATTTACTAAAAATGACCAAATATTTAAAGAAAACATCAAAATATTTAAATATTTATTTACTAAAAATGACAAAATATTTACTGACAACGACAAAATATTTATTCTGCGTTACCGGAACATACTACAAAGTTTACTGGCATTCTAACTATAAACAGGCATTATGAGCTGAAAACCAAATCCAGTCATACAAAACGAAAATCTCACCGATAAAAGCAGTGGTTCACCAAAAAATTTGCAAAATTTTCTGATGTGAGCCGGCGGCGATTGTCGGAGAGAGGAGTCTTATACATAGAGAAGGAGCGTTCAACATCGACACTTGTGACAGGTGCAAATTTGTATTCAGCCGCCGTTTGTGGAGACATGCCCTTGGGGATAACTTCTTTGCCTTTTGAGATCACGAACTCAATAGAACGTAGAACAGCGTTATCGGGATTGCGGGCATAGACAGATTTATACTTTTCTTTTATTGCTTCACCTTTTATGCCTGGTAAGATGTAAATAGCAGCCTCAGCCGTAGAGATGGATGCAACAGATTTTGTTAGGCTCGATCCTTGTCTCTCAAGATCTTGAATGACTCGTTGAAGGAAGTGTAAATTAGCAGCAATGTATGATAGGCCTGACCTCATTTCATCATCGCCAATAATAAATTGACATCTTTTGATGGCCTCCGAATCATGTGGGTTAAATGATTCGATCACAGTCTTCACTGCGTCAAGGTTCTCAGCATAGAACAATGCGGCGTTCACCCATGTTCCCCAACGGGTTAGTATTGGATCGAGAGGCAGTGGAACATTTGGGTTGAAATTTTTCCATGCTAGAATCCGTGATGGAGCCTTCAGGAACACTTTCTTAGTAACTGAGATCAATTCGTTCACTTTCGGAAAATGTTTCCGAACACATTCAGCGATTCGATGAAAAGCGTGGGCGAGACATGTCACATGAAGAAGATTAGGATAGAAAATTTTCAGTTGTTCACCACATTTCAGCATGTAAGCAGCAGCATCAGAGAGCATCAGTTTGACGTTTTCAGCCTTAACTTCAAAAATATTCATTACAACATCATTTACGGCACGAGATACTGTCTCAGCATTGGTTCTTCCCAATATCATCGAGTGCGCCAGTTCGGCTCGATTGGATGAATCTGCAGCAAGTTTTCCGACAATCACGTTTAGAATGTATCGTCCTTCTACGTCCGTAGTTTCATCGATGGCGAGCCAGATGGGTTGATCTTGAATATTAACTTTAATTTTGGTGAGCACATCCTGATAGCAGATGTCCAGGTAAGTCTTTCTCAGAGTGCTTTCGTCAAGAATAGATACAGCACAATGCTCTTCAAGAAATTGACGAAACATGGGAACCTGCAATTTGTGCCATGGGATGTTTGCAGCCAATAAAGCTTGACAGAGTTTTTTGTTGAGGTCAAACGACTTGGACTTCTTGGCGCTTCTCTCAAAAACGTCTTCAAGCTGTGCTTGAGAGCTGCTCCTTTTCGTCTTGAGTTGCATATTCTTCTTGTATTTTGCGGACTCAATATGTTGTTTCACTTGACCTTTCTGCCGAGATTCGAAGCTGGATTCACAATGGCGGCAAAAAGCAGTCTTCATGTCGACAAACTTGATGTCATCGTTGCTTAGGCTAAGCTATTGAAGCCACTTGTGTTGTGAACTGCTTCCTGACATCTCCGCTGGATAAATGTTTTCTGGCCTAAACAGTCAAAATCTTTGCAAAGGTTACAAATACAAATATGAAATAAGAAATACAACGCAATACAAAACTCCTGGCGCCATTAGAATATATTTGGATAACAACTGTCTGACTTTTGCTCGTAGAGCTAACGTGAGAGGTTGAAGTCTCCACAAAAACGGATGAATACTGTATATTGTCAGGTTTCCCTTTAGCGCGAAACTGGAGACAAAAGTTGAAAAATATTTTTATACCCATGTAAAATTGTTATTCAAGACAAAAATACGTGCACAATGAGCATAACATGTTTAATAAATAACTTTTAAATAAATTTTCAATAATTTTTTTACTAAAATTGCTTATTAGTTTAAAAGTTAGATAAATACCGCTAAATATTTAAAATTGTATTAAAAAATAGGAAAATATTTAAAACAACATTAAAAAGGAAAATATTTAAAAAAACTTCAAAAACAGGAAAATATTTAAAAAATATTTTTCCGATCCCTAATAATGATATCTATTTATCCTTGTATCCATTATAAGTATGTAAACAATCTAGGAGATTTGGTGCAAAATCAGAGATATGTGTTGTGTATATAGAGGATGACTATATATAGACTTTCATAAAGGCAAGCCCTGTACAATAGGAGCCTAATCACTTGTGGCACCACGTAAATAAATGCATATTTATTGAGTAAATAGATGAAAGTGCCATTTTATGGGAGGTGTAATTTGTTGATAAGTATAGTTGAGAGCAATATGTGCTCAGTAGAGTCTACTAGCGTTTTAAAGCAAGAGTGTAATGGGTATTTTTATATCGCTACAAGCAGTCCCTTAAACTGAGTTATGCATCTTTGGTAAAAGTATTTTTCCATCAAATGTCCATCCTCTAAGACTTTCTCAACGATATGTGAATTTAGTTTCTTTTATGCCAGCTAGCAAAAGAGTGAAAAGAATTGTTTTAAAGATTGCATTAATGTGCTAAGTATCAAGTACCCGATGCAAAAACATATATTCCATATTTAAATGCTATATTTAGGATCAGCTGCTTTGTGTTTAAAAAAGTAACTGAATATATATTTATAATTATAAATACACAGGAATATTTATGGATGCACTTTGATACAACGTCCTTACGTTAAGGAATAAAAGTCTGAAAACTCTGAGTGCTCATTAGATCTTTGCTGCTTATTACGCATTCTGAGAAGGGACATATATAGAAATAAACCTATGTCCCAACAGAGATAAGAGTAATGATCGAATGCAAAAGCTACTATGGGGGGGGGGGGACCTTTTAGAGGTACTAATTTAAGGATATATGAAAATACCAAGTGATATGAGTTTTTTTGCCGCCTTTTTAGTTTTATTAATGAAGTAAACAAAACAAGCATGGTTTCTCAATCTAAAAGATAAAAGTATTTAGTTTCTTTCATGTGGGAACGAAAAGGCATTTAAAAAAAATAATTTTAACTTTCTAATAAACTATTTTTGTGACCAAAAAATTATTTAAACTTCTAATAAACTATTTTTGTGACCAAAAATTATTTTAATTGAAGGATATTGGTAAACAGGGATCAGTTGCGTATTATTCATAATAAGAGATATAAGGGGTTGGAAATCCTGATCTGATTGAATACTATTTTTAAGTAAAAAGATGATTAGATTAAGATACTCCACTATATAATAATTGAAAGAAAGAAAAAGAACTGTATATAAAAGATAAAACATTTAATTTGTGAACCAGTATCAATGTAGTATTTAAAAATATATATCTTGACGTCATCAAATTGTATCACATTTTTTGTAAATCACCTTTCCAAGCCTGGTCAAACAATAAAGGAAAATAATTATTATTTAAATTTGTGATTATTATCTCATTTTTCAGGACAAGATCAATTTTGAATAATATTCAATTTCAAAACATTGCTTACCATCATTTACATTCGAGTCAAGTTGTTACTTTGACCAGATGTACTTATTGTTTGTGATTAATGGAGTAAGTTTGTATTTGCTCATTCCTCACACTCCTAAAATAATAATAAAAAACACTTGCTCTGTACCAATAACAGTTTATTAGGTTAAAAATAAACTAATTTCAAAACAAAACTAGTCTGTGCGAGTTTCACAATATAACAAATCTTTATTATCTTGATTGAATACACCAGGCCCTAAAGAAAAGCTGAAAATAGTTTGATTTCTGTAATTGACTGGACTACTTCTACCCTTTCCATGGACAATAAATCTGCTAGAAAAGATACTTTTAGCAATAGGACTTGGCCTACACATAATTAGAATACAGTATTTTTAGTTGCATTAATTTAAGAGGTCATCCATGGTTGCAGTCCCGGCGCAAAGGAATAACTAGTGGGGCGGCATTGGGTTTTTTTTCACAAGGGCACATATATAATAATAAAAATAGTGAGTTAAGATACTTATGGTCCATCTGGGGAAGGCGCAAGCGTCTATGGGGGGGGGGGGGTTGCTCTTCATATATGTTTATAAAACAAACACATGTGTCGACCCATAAGTCATTGAGCTGTTGTAAAATTGTAAAGTTAATAATGTTGTTAAGTAGTAAATATGTATAGTAAAAAGCAAACCCAGCTCTAATTTTATATAATATATTTTAGTATGTATTGAAATTGAGATTTTTTATAAAGGAATTTTATTGATTGAAAATAGTGTTTTTAGTTCAACCCTAAGATAAAATTTTAAATTAAATATTTACTTATGTGATTTTCATACATTATCTTAGGTTTTTTATATATTCTGTTGTACATATCATAAAATTGAACTGTTGAATTAAAAACAAACCCTCTGTCAATTTATTTCGTTATTACTCACAGTCATCCCGATTCATTCGATCATATCGTCGATGAGCCTCCCAGTTAAGGAACGCTATGATGACGAAACTTGCCAATACGGCCCCAACTACAATGACAGCAATCCTTTTACCAGTACTCAGCTCTCCCATGCTTCCAACTCTACTTCTCCAAATGTATATGGAATATACACTCATAAATAGAGCATAGTGTCAATATCTGCATATATAAAATATATATGTTTGTGAGTATTAAGAGCGAAACATGTGTACATATATGTGAGGCAAGCAGGCCTGCTGGGAAGGAAGAAAGTCACAGGTGTGAGGTTGCCTTGTGTGACATCTAAAGTCCTATCAAGACCGTTTACCTAGCCCTGAGTTGCCCCCTTTAAAGAGGTGCCTCAGTACCTAATTACTCTATTCATTATAAGCCTGTCCTCATATATATAAAAGCGCTTTCTATATAAAGGAACAAACGCAAAAATAAGTTCCTCCGTTGAAGAAAAAAAGACACTCGTCGTACTGCTTATATATATGTATGTTGTGTTAAAACTAAATAGATATATATGGCAAATATTCCTTCAAGGGAAATAAACTCTCCTTCCCAGGCCAAGTGGAAGAAAAAACGAGGGAAGACCATGAATAACAGGGCCACAGTAGCTATAAAAGAACGAGCCCCTTCTTTTTTTGGAAAGGTTGAGCGCACGCCTTGAAGCATTTTCCTTGATATAAAAAAGCTACGGCATTATATTATTGCTTTTATTATATAGTATGTCTGTTGTATACCAGAAACCCTAGATCCAAGCTAGAAGAACGATTGTTATATTGTGCCTCATGTCTGTATAAAACGTCATATAATTATTTATAAGACTTTATTTTGGTGATTTAATTATATTCATAAATATACTTTTTTCTGCATTTCTTGAGAGATTTCAGCGTAATTTAGAGCATTATGCCGAAGGTGAAGTATCCTCCTCAGGGAGGAGAGAATACCTTTGCTTCACATTGTTTTGTACTATGCTCCTGAGCGTCATCAGCTGTGTGGCCATAATTTATGCCATTGTGATTGTCTACATTCCTTCCAAAAGGAAATGGAGTCCACCATCGACCCTCACTCCAAAATGTGCACTACCCTTGAGAAACAGGGGATCTCTCTGGACTTGTGGACTGTGATAAATGGTCTTCATGTGATGAATGGTGCCTCAGTGTTGTGAGTACATAAAGTTATTTCGTACATGTATATATATATATATATATATATATATATATATATATATATATATATTATATATTATATATATATAAATATATATATGCATATATGTACTAAACAAATGTTAATACAATGGGCATTATTATCTTGTGGCCCTCATCTGCATATTTGTCTATTAAAAGGGTAGATTAATGATGGGTGAAGGGCTGAGGTTCACAAATTTGCTTTTGGGGGCAACCCTTTAACCCCCTGATATGGAATGGAGCTTGTGTTGTTTGTTGTTTGAGTAATTATCAGGGATATTTAATGAAGCATGATTGCTAATGGTTGTATCTATGTACTTAATGATATATAGCTAATCCTACAGAGTATCACTTGATGATATTCATTTGTGTTTATTGCAATGCACTCAAATCCTGATTGATATTGTATTTACAATCCTCCTTCTTTTATTATATGCTATATTTAAAAATATGTGTAGTCTTTAAAAAATATAGAAATGAAGCTAATAATAGTTGTTCCTGGAATAAGCAAAATGTTCGGCGAAAAAATGGTCCAGATAGAAAAATATAATAGTAGCATACGAAAAAAACTGGTCTAACTACATGGATAAACAAATATTTGATTGAAATACACCTAAATAACTTTCCAAAAGTTCAAGTAATACTTTTTTCTGTTCCTTAATTTTGAGGGAAATATTGTTGGGACAATATTTAGATACAATTCAATCAAATACTTGCCACCCTGTATTTTGAACGGTTTTTTTTATTTCATTATTTTTATCTTTGTGGCCATTTTTTCGTGGGACGTTTTTTGATTAACTTTTATATCCTCAATATTTTTCCCCTCACAATTTTCCTAATGCCAATAAAAATAAAGATATTGACAATGTTAAATATCATTCAGAAATTCATTTTATTTAAATTATAAATAGCTAAATTCACAGATTTTCAAGTTAAAATACGAATCATGGATGACCTTTAGAATTTTCGAACAATGACTAAAAAAAAAATATATATATATAGTGTAGTGAACATCATTAATTTGTAAGGATCCTCTTCGAGGTATAAAAATAATTAGAAATGAGTATTTTTACTCATTTGCGTCTCGTGAACTCATTATGTATATATAGAAAATACATTTATTGATATAATACTTATTATTCTTAATTGCTGATTAAACCTTTAAATACCCCTAGAAACCTTTTCGTTCAGGTCTCGTACTACTTTAAGTTTATATTAGATAATGGAAGATAATATGCGCAGGTAGTTCTTACTCTGTACGACCTTTTTGGATAACTGATTTCTTAAAATCCTTTCGTACAAATGTATAATTCTTTTAAAAACCAGAAAGGTCAAACAATTTTAAAAAATACCAAATGAAACTATAATGATCCTACAATATGTGTTGAACACCCACGAAAGATAATTAACATATATATATATATATGATTGAACATTTAGACAATGTAGTAAAATATCTTTTCGTTTAGTGGCATTTTTCTAAAAACATTTGTATCCAAAATTAAGATGTTATTCCTTAAAAGATGCAACGTTATAAATCACTATTTAAGTAGGTAAACCGAGTTTTATATTGCTCATGATATCTAAACTGAGTTTGACAAATATAAAAGAGTTTGAAACGTGCTGGGATCGGACCAATTTAAAATGGTACAGGAGACGTCATCAGACTGTGAGTGGTCAATAGGGGGCGCTCTCCATAATGTTTGTACCCCTCCCACATCCCAAAGTCTGTGCCAACAGGAGTTTAGCCATATAGCGGAGTCTAGCAGATTGAATACATCCGAGCAGTGTCGGGCCCTCAGCTGCTCCTTGTCTGGTAAAAAATGATAATTTTATTATAGTTGATATTATAGTCATTGTTGGATTGAGAATGGGAATAGAGAATATAATAATTACAAATACTATAGGCTTCTAATACTTATAAATACATTCAATATGCCCTCTAAATTTTGACGATGTATCCGGACGTCAACTAACTAACAGGTGCACACATTTATCAAATTTATAATCAGTAATTTCGTCATTATTACCTCCGCCGAAGGAGGTATTGTTTTCACTGGCGTTTGTTTGTTTGTTTGTCAGTAGGATAACTCAAAGAGTGCGGAACGGATTCGGATGAAACTTTGTGGAGTTGTTGGAAATGTCAAAAGGAACAAGTGATTAAATTTTGGCATCTCTGAGTGCTTCTTTAAGATGCAAAATGAGCTAAATACTAATAAATATTTCAAGTTAGCCTACTCTGCCAATAGATTCGCTGTGCTGTGCTCTCTCCTCTTTGATGACGTCAGTTTCTTTTTCTTTCCATGTACCTCTAGAGTGTAAATAAAGGGACAGTGTGTAGAGGGTTCGAAATGTCAAAAGGACCAAGTGATTCATTTGGTGGGGATCGGCGGAGGTTTGCACTCTCTGAGTGTTTCTAGTTAATTTATGCTTTCCAACAAGGCCATTGTTGACTGTAGCTGAGTAAAAAAAAAGCATACCTGATGGACTTTCACTTGGTGCAGTGAAGAAAAAAATAGGCTTCACTGGGAGGCTTTCCTTTGGTTGCATGAACTTAATTCCGTAGAAAAATAAATTATGCTTATTCATTTGTGCGAGTTTGAATTTGACTATTCGACATTAACCAAAAAAATACTCACAATTTTAATTTTTATTTCATTTTTTTTACTTTATCCGATTAGATTTATTGCATATAAATATGTATATATAATTAAACATTATAGTTAAATTAAAACCCTAAGCTAAAGTCAAAACAGAAGGAATCCACAATAAAATATACAAATAATCAAATGCAACCCATATCAATCACGTAAAACAATATTTAAGAAAAAAACATACACAATTTATAAAACTTAAAGAACAAAAACTGAATGTAAAATTAATAAAAGTTCATAAAAGTTTAATGTTAAAATTTTATTTACAGTTTTAAAACTTGCACAAGAAAATTAAATACATTAAATTTAAGGCAAATACGTAAAAATACTCCAATCTACATTATGGTTATATATATAACAGATTTACTAATTCAAATAACAGAATAATAGACCTAAAGTTACTTTAGAGATAAAAAATAATAAATTTCAAATATTATCCGATTAAAATCGTTGCTTTTTTTTATTCAGCTTATAAATTTTCTGTGACTCTCTGAAACAGAGGACTTATATTTAATTTTCTTTGATTTATTTATCCCTCAGCCAATAAATGTCGCAAAGAAGCTAACTGTTGAGCCAATGTACATACAATAATGGACTCCACCCCTCTTTCTAAGAGACACAAAAATATAAATGCAACACAAGTTCCTTGTCCTCATGACTATTTTAAGAGCTGGGCTCTTTGAATAGAAGAACCTGCAGAGAAAAGGAATCAAAGAGAAAGCATTTGAAAAATGAAGTTAAAAGACTCATTATTCATTATTACCTCCGCCGAAGGAGGTATTGTTTTCACTGGCGTTGGTTTGTTGGTTGGTGGTTTGTTTGTCAGCAGGATAACTCAAAAAGTACGGAACGGATTCGGATGAAACTTTGTGGAGTTGTTGGAAATGCCAAAAGGAACAAGTGAATAAATTTTGGCATCTCTGAGTGCGGAATTAAGATGCAAAATGAGCTAAATACTAATAAATATTTAAAGTTAGCCTACTTTGCCAATAGATGTCGCTGTGCTGTGAAATCAGGTGCCGGGAGCGTCTTCCTCTCGGAATTTCCGTCGAGGGGAACCCTCCCCCGTCCCTTTACGCCGCCCCAGTCGTGAAAATCCGCCTCGGAAGGCTCATAAGGACCCCGTGACGGCGGAGGTTTGCACTCTCTGAGTGTATATATGCCTCTAGTTATCAATTGTTTTAACTTTCAGATGAAGTGATTTTATCTGTATTTGACACATTTCGTTGTATAAACAAAGTATATGAATAATGTCTACGGATAATGAAAAATAATTCCTAAGAAAAAAAATATTTTGAAAAAATAAGGTTTGCATTGAATGGACTGGGATTGAATTAAACCTAAAATTTATAAATAGCTTTTACTTTTTTTATCAATGTAGTATTTCCTTCTTTCTCGAAGGAAAGATGGGATCAAAATATTTGGTATAAGAATGCATATTTTCACCCTTCTATATCAATTGGCTTACAATATAACTACTGAAACTTGGACCTAATACGTGGGAACGTGACAAAGCTTGAATTTCTGTACCGGGTCACATATGTACATACGATCCACATTTTAATTATTTAAAAAAAATTGAAATCATTTTTTTACAAAAAAAAAATACTTTTTTATGTAAGTACTTTTCAAAGATCAAACTTGTAGCTTTATAATTTGCTTGTGTCTGTGTTTTTTGCACCCTTTGGGCAATTAATATGTAAATGAGACTTAATAATAGAAAATATGTTATCATTTTAGTGCAATAAAGAAAAATAAAATTTGAAGCAGCCAAGTAAGTATTTACCTTGATGCAATGAAGTTTAAAATAGGCATTGACCAGTTGGAATTTAAAATGTATTTGTGTATACCTGAAATGTATATAATAATATATATATATATTTATAAAAATCAATATTAAAGAGAAGGAACAGTAAATCATACTCCTTGATTTTTAAATCATCAAACTTATTGTTTGTTTATTTTGCAATGATTAGTGACAACTAAAATGTAAATATATTTCATGTTTACATTGCTACAAAATAAAGCTTGTGAAAAGTATATTTTTCGTCAACTTTTGTCTGCTAAAATTCTATTTCACACTTTTTCATATTTAAGTACCTCATTTCATCAGCATACACCGATTAACTGTCTAGCATTCGACGCATATCAGTAATTATATTCTTGCCCACAAAAACAATGAAATTGTGTCTGACAATTATAATCATACATCTTAATCTACAATCAAGCATACATAGAAGAATGGACATTGATGAACAAATTACTCATAAAGGCATCCTCGATGTGACATTCACATTTGTCAATGTCAAATATATCTAACATAAAAAGTCCAACCCTTCTTACACTGTATGTCTTTCTACCTTAGATACATACACA
>CP045897.1:23398428-23418210 GCA_013387185.1 Caligus rogercresseyi
TGGTACGGTTACTTCGATCTCCTACCTGAGCTAGAAACAAAGAGAAACCACACTTCAACACGGCCATCGTGCTAACATTCCTCACAAAACCTCTCTATTAATTTTACTTATTATAGAGAGAAGGAAAAAAGTATTCGTTATCCAGAGTGCTCCTGCCTTGTTCTTATTATTGTTATTGTTACATTGATTCATCATTGCTGGGATCAATTTCTCGAATTGGAGTGAAGGGTGACATGATCCAGTCATTATATTTGCCCCGTCTCATCTCCTCCTCAATGATTGGAGGAGGAGACGAGACGTTTGGGAGCTCCTTCATCAATGTGGCGCTCCTAGCACTGACTCGGCTCATGAATATGTTCAACACTCTGGATAACAAATACTTTTTTCCTCTTCTTCTATAATAAGTAAATTAATAGAGAGGTTTGTAAGGAATTTAGCACGATGGCCGTGTTGAAGTGTGGTTTCTCTTTGTTTCTAGCTCAGGTAGGAGATCGAAGTAACCGTACTCCTTATCTTGTATAAGCGTTACTAATGAATACACTGGTCTAGACTACTCACGTGAAGAGCATATAATTGTTAGTCAGTCTACGTTGTACAATTTAGAATAACGTCTAATAATGTATGTAATTTCATCAGTAGATGCATATTTATGCTTATGAATGTCTATAATAAGTTGATAAATATAATAGTAAAAGTGAGTATTCCTTGGTTAAAAAAAGTTAAAAGTTAAATATTTTTGAAAAACCCGAAACCCCCGAAAAAAACAATTTCTGTGGGTTTTTCAAGTGTTTTTTTTTCGGGTTGGGTTTTCAGTGCCAACCCTGGTCTCTAGACTATGTTACAACTACAACCTACATTGTGTTATATGAGTCGGATGATTACTACAAACTCCAACCTTTACAGATCATTGAAGCGGCACTCTTTTTGAAAATAGTCGTTATACAGGAACAACATATTTTTGGTTTTGTTACATACTTGTTTTTCCTATATTTACATTCTTTTTGGCATACCAATAATAATAATAACAATACATACTCATGAAAGGCACTGAAAACATAAGTTGCTATGTATGTATTTTGCTCCAATATATCTCAATAATAGGAATAAAAATATATTTCGACTACAATACTATACAGATACATTTATACATACACTTGAAGAATGGATATTATTTTTCTTCACTTTGTTGGACCATTCTTTGCTTTTATTAGATTTTTTGTTTGCCTTTCTGTAAAATATTACATAAATATACATAACTTATAACATTTTAGCATTAATATTTTACATCTATTTCAGTACACCAAGTATACTTTTCTTCATAAAATGACAAATTACAATCTTTGACATAATAAAACACAAAACATTTAAACATGAATATAACGGTCTTCACAATAAGTCAATATAAATTTATGTGTCATAAATATAAACAAATTAATGGACTATGCCAATATGTTTTTAATATATTGTAATATCTCAGATATTAATATTTTTCATATTTTACTGTGTCCAATATGAAAATGAAAATATGACTTAAAAATTCGTTGAGCTGTAAAAATCAATAACCAAAACTTAATTCTCTTCTTTTCCCAATTATGGCAAACATATACTTTAAAGGTAAACCACATACATTTTGTAGTTTTTTTAAATCTCTTTTCTCTTTGCCCATTGTGATAGACTTTATTCCACTACAGAGTTTTGAGCTTTAAAACGGCTTACATTCAGTCTAAATATTACAGTGGAGTTTGGATTTAATTCATGGTCTGGAGATTGGCATTTAAATATTTAAATTTACATACGACACATTATTCCGGTTAAGATTATCTCCATCAAAATCTGATCTTTGAGTTCAGTGAAGCGTATAACTCAGCTCAACCGTCCTTGTTGATTTGTGAGAAGTGATGTTTTCAAAGGAAGTTATTAGAAATTGTACGACTTTTAAGGCCATTACTTTTTATATGTCTATAAATCTAAAGTCAAATATCTAATACTCCGACGACTTAGAAGTTTTCAAATATAGTATTAAATACGTTTCGATTACGATTGTTTTTTATCACAATGAAAGAATGCAAAACTATATAGCTCATCAGATTTGTTATGTATTTGTAATCTTGGTGTATCACATAAGTATGATAATAAACACGTCCAACAATTTAATAATTACACAAGAAACTGTTTACTTTTAATTATGTACTATCACTGATAAATAAAAGCAAATACTTAAAGTAGTTAAATTCTAGAAGATAACTTTTTGGTTAAAATGTATCTTGGCAAAAAAAATATTTAATTTATTTGGGATAATTTGTTTATTAATCTAATGAGTAGTCTTTTCATTGTATTTTTTTCTATAAAAATATTAATAGTCTTTATAGAGAGTATAAAAATTAAGAATGGATACAACTCATTCGAAACCATATAGGCAAAACTTCTTTAGACATGTGTATAAAGTTGAGTTATACATATCTAATTTGTACATTTGAAAACAAACATTGTCAACTCGTTTTTGTAACCCACAGAATTAAAGGCGATAAAATAATCCAATAATTGTCTCATCGTATCCCTCTAACAAGTGTCATAGATTTGACATATCCTGAAGGCATTCAATTTCATAAACGGGATCAATCACCGTATATGTATTTTCCTAACGATAGTTGGCCGATCATCTTCATTTGTGGAAGAGGTACTTGTTGATGAGGTAAAGTTGACTGCCGAGCGAAGGGTTCGAAGGGGTTTCTCCAGATGGGTTATTTTGACAGGGGTCGGATAGCGGGAGAGGGGTGCAAGCTTAAGAGGCTTGTTGGACTCTTCCTCCTGGCCTAATGAAGCACCCCTTGAGGAGAGATGCTCCCAAAGCTCTCTCGGCGCACCTGAAGGGCATTTCGAATCTTCTTGCTCATTGTGAGTAAGTCTGAGGATCCCTTACCCACCATAGGGACCGTTTCCGAGGAATCCATTTGGAGAAGAGGGAGTTTCTTGTCTTCTGAGCTCGGAGTTGATCCCGTGGCTGCTTCATGGCTGCTTAGATTAAAGGCTATCATTTTATAATTGATGATATTATCCCTTGTAGAGTCTCTGGCATTCTCGTCTAGGAAGTCCATGCTCTCATCTTGATTACGGATATCTATGATAGGGAGCTTTGTTCTATGAGAGGAGGATATACATAGGAAAAAGAGGGGGGGCTTTCTACGCGTAAACGAAGGAAACAAGTATAGTTTTGTCAAATAAAAATTGACTTCTCTCCGGTACCTCGGATTTAAAATAATTAATCACATACCTTGTGCTAGGCAACGTTAGTATACATAAACCTAAAAATTAAAGAAACGTGGGTGAAATAAGTATTATGGATCTTCAAAAAGTTTTTACTAAAAATGAACCACTTACGTAGCCTGAATGGAGAGTCGTGAGCAAATTAGGAATTTGAACAAGATTGCTATATTTAATATACTTTACAAAACAAGCTTCTATCATAGTAGTAATATTCTAAGCAATAAGTTCTTTCAAACATAAAATGTATTGACCTATCGAGAGGGACAAATCCTATCCAATTAGGATGTTTATCTCTCATTTCTCAACTTTGTCTCAGCAGAAAATTAAACCCCAAACTTGACTTAGTAGAGCAGCCTACCATAAGTCCGTGTATCTTCGTTTATACAAAAAATTATATATGTTCAGAGCTTTGAGTTGCAACACACGAATGGGTTCAAAGGTGATTAAACTCAAAAGTAAAATAGTCACATAATTCGATTACACCTAACTTTGACTATTATAAAGCCATTTTGAAAATTATATGGATCAACCATCAGCAAAATTGAAAATGGTATCTATAGAAGCATAAAAAAGAAATGATTAAAGTCATTTTTTGTTATTTTATGAAAGCTGTGAGTTCTGTGAAAAAAAAAAGTTTTGTTGAGGATAACGTTTCCGTGTTATTAAGTTAATAAAAGTTTACTTTTTTTGTTATAACAAAATGAATAAAGATAAATTTGTTTTTTAAAATAAGTATCAATGTTCAGAGTTTCCTGGTACATTTTTAAGGACAATCATAAGAAGAACTTATAGGTAATGGATTTTAAGTAACAAAATATATATATATATATATATATAAATTCTACTTTTATACCCTTTCGGCCTACATGTGATGTATTATTTTAGCGAAAAAGGATTTCTCCAAAAAAGTTTTCGGTAGTTTATTTAGTCATAGTATTTAATTGTGAAACAAAAGTCCATCAAACAAATAAACGTTTAAGGATTTGTTTTTGTGATAGAATGAAGTTTGTATAAATATATACCTATATATATATATATATATATATCTATATCTTTGCCATATTATTATTTCCATGACACGTCATGAATTTCTTCAATCGATTTAATACTACAAATAATGTACATGCTTTACCTATAGGAATACTTATATGAACAAAGTCAAGTCAAATGATATGTAAGTCCTATATAAGACAACAAAATATTATTTGAATACATAAGGTGAGTGTACACTGTATTACACACAAAATGTATTGAAAATAATATTTATAATGTGCAGGTGACGTATACCTTTAAAAAAAGTACAAATAAATAATTCTCCGTTAAAAACTGATTAAAAAAGAAATACAGAAATTGATTTTACCCTCTTTGAAATTTTTATTACAAAAATGGGTTACAGATTGGTGTTCCGTATTTCGGTATTACAGGCAGTAAAATTTCTTCTTCTGATATTATTATTCTTTCAAAAAATTGACGAACACCGCTTTCGATTGCAAGATTTCTGTAAGTCGGCCGTGAGAATTTAAAAGTGAATGTTAATTTTTAAATATCATATTGTTGATTTCATGAATGAGTTGCACCTTCCCTGTAAATTGTAGCGGATTGATCTACTCACTAACTGCAGGTCAATCTACCACTCTCACACCTCAACAGGTCTTAATCTTGAGTACTTCTGCCTTGAGCTGAATAAGCCGCAGGCAAGAGATAATAAAATACACTCTTTCCTAATAACACAAGAGTCGTCATTTCTCATCCTCTTTCGCGCTACATTGCTGACTCCGCTACAAGATATTGTTTTTTCTCCCATTGTTGTGTCTCTTTATTATTGAATGTGATTAGCTTTTTTACTTATTTCATCCTATAAAACGAGTGAGGAAGGGAATTTATTCCATTAATAATTATTATTATTTGTCTGAAGAGTTAATTTGCTTTTATTTGACCAGAGCAGGGATTCGGTAGAAAAATCTACCGCCGATTCGGTAGATTTTATTATATATCTACCGAATATCGATCGGTGCAGTAGATAAGAAGGAAAGATAAATTTATGTATGTATCTGCTCTGTGACTTCTTCATATGCATTTAGTATGGGACAATTTATAACAAAAGACAATTAAGAACATAGTTTATTATTTTTTAAAGAGATTATTTGAAATTTGATACATGTTATTTTATATAATTCATATATGCACTCGGATTTTGAAGGAAAAAGAAAGGCAATAGCAAACAAACTATATCCTTAACTGTCTTTTGTTATACGTTGTCCGATATTAAATGCGCTTTCAGCTCCGAGTTGTTCATTTATTTTACAAAGTTCAACTTCTTCACACCAGTTCTAAATACCGATTTACATTCGGTAGTCGCAGCTCTATATATAAGTCTATAAGTTAGATATATTCTACATTAGGGTCCTTTATTTTTACTATAATCTTAAACCCCAACTTCGTGCATGATGTTGCCTACACCAAAATCTTCACCGCTTTTATCGTTAAATTTATGAAAAATCTACCGATACTCATTAGAAACAACTTGCTACAAACTGCTGATAGGACGTTTTATATTTTTTTTAACCGAATGCCGCTTCTGATTAAATCTTATTAATATGTTCATTTCAAGATTTTTTTGTACAAGATTTTTTTTTCCCTTACTTTTTCATTCCATTATCTTCTACTCTCATTTCAAATCAACGCTGAAAGAAGATTGCCTCAGCCTTTTACTCATTCAAATTTCCCCACAGATAACAAAAAATACATGAATGTAACTATTAATATTTTGGTTTTTTATTATCTTTATTCAGAGAAGAATTCAAATGTAAACAATAACATGGCTGAATCATAAATATTTCTTTTACAATAAAGTAGATATAATATTTGTTTTTAAAAACGATGTATATTTTGCTTCAACAAAAGGATTCATCTTTGATAGATTGTTTCAATGTTGAGATCATAGGATTGATATTTGTTTATTGGACGAAGTATATTCACAACTCAATAGATCTATCTTTTAATACTGTTTTCTTTTTTTAACAAAGGAAGTCTTGATTGTCGAAATACGTAAATTTAAATGCTTAAAAGTTTTTAAGAAACAAAGACTGGCATACTTAAAATGTAAATGCATAATACAGGTATGTAAGATAAGTATTGGAAGCTAAAAAACAAAATAATGTATTTATATATTTTTTTAATTCCTATATATTTTTATATGACTAGATTTCATTAAAAATCGTATGTTTTTGAATATATATCTATAATTGTTTAATCGAGCAAATAAATAAAATGATCTCAGGAGGGGACAAAATACAGAAAAAAAGAATTAGCATTTTTCTATTGTTTTATACAAGCCAAAACATGGATACGATATTTTATTGGCCACGATTTTGAAGCATAAAAAACCTTAACAAACTCTTAATTTCATCTGCATGAAGCTATATAACCAAAACATGCAATTCATCAGGTATGTGGATTCCAATTTTCGAATCCAAATTATTTTTATTAATAAACAATAATGAATTAATCCTGGGATATTTGTTAGACACCGCCCGGTGTCTAAAATTCAGCGGTCCGGGACTTTAATATTTTCTTTCATCCGTTATTTTGAAAGTGATGACGGTTTTTATATTTTAATAAAAGTATTTAAAAAAGGGAAAAAATATTTTCTAAAAAAACCTTGTCACTTGAATACAAATTGAATACTTGAAAAATTTAAGTCCGGGCCCAGCCTGGGTCCCGGCGAAAAAAAGTATCCCGGTCGTTTTCTGATATATATATATATATCCTACAGACAACTTTTTATCTTTGAATCTTTTTTCATACATATGAATTGCCCGGTCGTTTCCTAATATATATATATATATATATACATATATATCCTACAGACAACTTTTTATCTTTGAATCTTGTTTTCATACATATGAATTGCTTATATAAATGAGATATAATCCTCCAAATCACATTTTACAATTACTATAACTAAATAGTTAATTAAAATAAGTATATTATTAATAAAACAAAGCAGCCAAATAGATATTAATGGTGACACTTATGATTAACTTTAAGACATAGAACTTAATTTAAGCACTTAAATAAGTTTTAGACACATTTTCTTTTTCTTTTATTGGAAAATGACATATTCTGTAAGATGATTTAAATATCCCTTTGCTACAAATTTATATTTTACCGGAACATTGTTATATGAAATTCCAATCGCTAAACCTATCATTTGGTTTTCAATATGTTTTTTAGTATTGTTGAGTAAATATTTCTTATAAAAGGATCTGATTTAGAGTCAAATCTCTTTTGTAAGACATAATTTACATTTAATTAGCAGAGCAATGCTTTTTTGCTATAGGAATTTTTATTGTCTTGAAATCACGTTCCAGGGTGGAAAAGTCGATGAAATTTTTTTCAAGCTAAAAATATGATACCAATTCATTTAAAACGAATATTTATTAATATAAATACATTTATGTTATCATTTGAAGAGTACGCCCAACATCATGCATTTGTTTCTTTAAATAGGCAGCCAAATACTTTATTGGTATGGTTTAGTTTTTGACCACTACCGTCTTTGGTTTATAAGTTTTAAATCAACTTGTAACAGTTATGTTCATCATTGGGTATACAATCAGAACCACTTAAAAGTAAAAGCAATTGGACGCTATTTGAAAAAACATGTAGTCTTTTGGCTGATTGACTCGATAATCTGTCACTGTATCCAAAATGACAATTTTACCATGGTGATCATATTGATTTGCAAATGAAATTAAGAGTTTCCAGTTGCTTTGAGAACTATTTCTTGTCTTTGCAATTTAAGCTTTCATATTTTTATGCTTCTTTCAATCAGTTCGCTATTTGGATCGGATTTTTTTAAAATATGATATTTTCACATCCATAACTATTCATCGAGTTTCAAAATATTTTCTTCTTCTTTGAGTCTTCTTGGTGGGGGATCCCATTTAGGAACGTTCCCGATCCCTGTCACATATTTCCCACAACACCGTAGCCGCATGTGTCCGTCGTCCGCCACGTGAATAAACTTGGAGCATCCACACATATAGATACAACTGATCACCATGATCCCTCCCGGGATCGTGGAGAAGAAAATCAAAAGGAGGAGTACCTTGCTTGGGTTAAAGTCAATCACAACGAACTCATAGCTCTCGGGGTCGTAGTAGCAAGGGTACACTGCCCGGGATGTATAGTTTCGGCCGTCCTTCCCATAGTTTTCGTAGAAACGAATGCATTCCTCACTCAGTGTGTTGACGCAGCCCATGATGTTGATCTTGAGCTTGGTTTTGTTGATGAAGGTTATGTCTGACTCATAATCGATGCCGTCGACCTTAAACTCATCGATCTCTCGATATTTGGCGTACTGGGTAGTAAGATATGAGTAGTTCACAGAGCCCCCATTGTAGTTGTCGGGGAACCATGTTCCGTTCACGCAGTCACGAGATATCATCATGTTGGATGAGCGATCTAGAAGAAGAAAAATATTAATGCTCAGTAATCCAATTACATGTTTATTATCTTAGGTTGACAGTACTGATAGAGGGCCAATGATTTAATTTAGATTTTATACAAGTTGAAATTCAGAAAGGAAACAAAATGGCGTTGTTCTCAATTGCAGCGTCTAAGAACATTGCCCAGAACTCAAAATAATATATAAGGCATATTCGTCCGAAATAATAATAATTATCTCCATATATAATCAGTTTTAAAAACCTAAAATTATTTAGCCTCTTTATCAATGGACTTGAATGCTTGACTTGCTGCTTTGGGCTTCAAAATACCTTCCCTCTTGGAGATTTTTTAATACATAAAAACTATTAAAAATAAAACAAAACAAAAGTTAATGTAACTGATTTCTTCTTAGGAAAATTTCTTTTAAGTCTAAAAATAACTTCAGTTAAAGATTCTTTATGACGCTACTTTGCTTAAATGGAAATGGAAATCATTTTATCATATTACTCTAAATGTATAGCAATCATGATAGTAGTATTTCCCAGAGGCTTGCTGGAGTCCGTAATTATGTATGTTAAACCAGCATAGCCTTATCACAATATTTGTGGTGTCTTAAGCTTATACCTTATATACATTTTTGAATACTCTGATAAATTTGTATATAAATATTCATTTTATCTATGTAAAATATTATTGGAAAAAATGTATAAATCAAAGATATATTTAATTTATGTTTAAAATACACCAGAGTCAATAACGAATGGAATATTATTCATATATTTAGAAAATAAGGTATTAGATCAAATGAAGTCGAGGAAATATGTATTCTTGATAGAAAAATATTTTTTAGAAAGGCATATTTTTATGTATTAACTCTCAAATAAACTCTTACGGGAGAATTATATTAGGATATTTTCATTAGGATATTGGGATAGTTAATTAAATAATCTTAAATAAGCACTTCAACTCTGTGGAGAACAATTTAAACCAAATATGCGATAATGTCTCTTAAGTAATAAAATATGAGGAGTGGGAAAAACAAATGGTTTTGATAAGAAAATACAAAATCCTTTGATTGAAAAGGGAGAAGTTTTTTAAACCAAGAATGGATTAGATAATCTAGGCAATATCAAAGATACTTTTTTTTTTACTCCCCCATTTGTTGGTTTTGTTTATTTATGAAGACAATGCATATTTTTATTGACACATTGAATTCAAGTGGCTTGTTGTAATACAAGACTTCAGTCAAAAAATGATGTGCCAAGGAAAAAAATAAAGATTTTGAAACGATATGCACTAAAAAATATTTTGAAGTATTCCATTTAATTTTTATTATGTCAGAAGGGTCATTAACTAACGGACCGCAGTACGAGTCAGTACCCACACGTCGTCCTATACAGACTATAACTATATCCATAAACCAGGTTTTAAAATTTTGACGGAAAGCTTCTATTTTAGCCGGTTCATATTATCTTGTTTTTAATGTGTATTATACATAGAGATATAAATATATATAGAGTTTATTCCCTTCAATAGCAGAGAAACATCGTTCAGCTGTCGTCATTGCCCAAAGTAAACAAAGTAATTTGATCTACGTCATCGTAAGTTGATCATAGAGATCGAAATATTTGCTTACATTGAGCACAATGACGTATACCTCAGAAGAATCCAATAAGCTCTCTATGTCTTTTTATCTCTATGGTATTATTTGATATGGAAGTGGGATAATGATAAAGCACAGACACTCATGTAACTTCAAGGGTACTTCACTATATACTTTTCACTAAAATCATACCACAATTCGAGAAACCACGTATTTGAATTTGTTTTTCAGACCTTTGATTTAGGATTATTTAAAATTCTAATAGGATATTAAGTAACTGCATTTATTTTTAAATTTATAATATACCAGCAAATGTTACCCGCGCTGCCCGGATTTTCCAACTTGATTTTAGTGATATCATCGCATGTGATTTTTCATATTAAAATAAGTTCCTTAAAATTCGTCATTGAGTTTTCATTGCCATTTTTTCCGTTTTGTATTCCTTAAGGCTGGGTATTTAAACATCGTAAAAAGAATACACACGAATAATTTCAGTGAAATCATCGCCTGTGACTTTTCATATTAAAACCAGTTCCTTAAAAAGTTGTCATAGCTCTTCATTGCCATTTTCCCGTTTTGTATTCCATACGGCTGAGTATTTAAAGATCGTAAAAAGAAGAAATCACTCGAATAATTTCAGTGAAATCATCGCATTTGACTATTCATTTTAAAATCAGTTTCTTAAAAAGTTATAATTGGGTCTTCATTGCCATTTTTTCCGTTTTGTATTCATTACGGCTGAGTATTTAAAGATCGTAAAAAGAAGAAATCACACGAATAATTTCAGTGAAATCATCGCATTTGACTTTTCATTTTAAAATCAGTTTCTTAAAAAGTTATCATTGGGTCTTCATTGCCATTTTTTCCGTTTTGTATCCCTTACAGCTGAGTATTTAAACATCGTAAAAAGAAGAATTCACACGGATAATTTCAGTGAAATCATCGCATTTGACTATTCATTTTAAAATCAGTTTCTTAAAAAGTTATCATTGGGTCTTCATTGCCATTTTTTCCGTTTTGTATTCCTTAAGGCAGGGAATTTAAATATCATAAAATAAGTTATTTTTAAGTCATTTTACAGGGATCATAGAGTGCCAAATAATGTATGGTAGCGCTGAATATCAGAGTATTTGTTTGATCTCCGTTGATGGGGAAAAACAGCAAAAACTTAAGAGAGAGTTCGACTTCATATATTTATCAATAAAAGTTGAGAGTGGTTGACATCACTCTCCATCTCTAGGCATTATTAAATTTTATTAGCGTGATGTTGCATTATAAAAAAATATTATTTTCCACAAACTTAAATTTTGGGGGAAAGACAGGGATAGAAAAAAACTTATTTTTAAGTAATCATGTAGAAAACGAATTTTCCAATAAACACCGAATAAAATAAAAACACGTCTTACTACTTCAGTCTCATACACAGAAAATTTGGTGAAAATCTAACTTTGCAATTTTAAAAAATCGGCAAAAAACGTTTTGGCGAATAAAATAAGCATGTCGATGACGAATTTTCCGGGAGTTGACAACCCCACTAAAACACTCCCTGAGCTCTCAAAGCTATTCACTGAAAATTTTGTAAAGATCTAATGAACTGTTCGGGAGATACAGGGAAACGAACGAACGAACGGAATTCTTTTTTTATTAGAATAGATATTTAGAAGTTTGAATTAAAATAATATGAAATTACATTTTTTGTGTAACATCAATGTTTTTTATCTAATTAAATGCCCATGAAAGAACATTATGAAAGTCATATATCAATGCTTAGGTGGAATATGCTTAACTTTATAATACTTAATAGTCCCAAGGTACACTTGGCTATTGTAAATGTTGCCCAAATGACAAAAATACCTACCGATGGTCACATTTGTGCAGGCCACAAGTAGCGTATTCCTTCCTTCTCTCTCAAGTTTGGTGACCTTTGCTGTGGATCTTCGTCGACAATAGGCCATTATGACTTTTTCTCCTTGGAAAATGAAGGAGTTTTTCCGTGTGGTATTGAAGACAATGTTATCACATCGACGCTCACATTTGAGATCGTATATTTCCGAGCAAAAGCCATGATTGCAAGTGTAGTAGCGATTAACAGAGTTACCAAATTCATCCGTGCCAATCTCTGTTGGGTCCTTTCTCTTCTTCAAATCGTAGCATCGGGATCTTTCCTTGCAAATCTAATGAAGGATATAATTAAACGTAATTAGTTATTTAAGCATTAGGTCATTAAATTATAATACAAGAAGCTACAAAACACCTTTATCAAACAGTATATGCTAAAAAGGTTTATCGATCTATTTAATTCTATATAATACATTGAAGAAAGTTTATTTTACGTGCATGGTCTATTCGCTAAATACATTTTATTAAATACTTCTTGTCAAAATCAGTATGCGATTTGTATTTTTTTTTAATCATAAAAAAACAATTGCCCCAGTGAATAATGTAGTTTGATGATAATATTTTTTATTAGTATTTCCCCAAATATTAATTGTTTTTTTTTGGAATTTTAAGAATATAATTAACTAAATGATTATAACTTAATTGTTGAAATCCAAAGCTATTCCTCAAGACAATCTTATCAAAAAACATTCAATGAAAAAGAGTCCCTGGAGGGTTTTTGTTTGTTTGTTTGAGAGTAGGAGTACGAATTGAAGTCGAATCTTGAATCCAAGGCAGAATCGAATTAACGATCTGTGCCCATCCCCTAGAACGCACAACCACTTCAACTATGTTGTTTACTCCAATTTAATCTTAAGATTTGCTGGGATCTGCTTTTGCTCTGGAGGAGAGTCCCTGGAGGTAATTCATCCATTGACTGTTAAGTATTGTTTTGATACTCTCTTTTTGGGGTCCATAATTTTATAATCTTACCTGTGTGCAAGTGGAGCATCCTATTTTATCACAATGAGCCTTGAAGGTCTCATTTTTATTTGGAGTTTCTAGGCAGTGAATGACCTCCGAGGGGCAGGAGTTTCCATAGGGTCGATTAAGTTCCTCTGGACATAAATTGCAGTCGCAGACGCCATGTTTATTGCTCTTGGTTTCCGGCATCTCGGCTTTGATGTCATCCAGCATGTTTTGAAAGTTGCATTTGTAAACAGAGCTGATGTTACGACAAATCCCTGCCTCACAGGAGATTTGAATGTTGTTAAATCGAATGCAACGATTTTTGTCTCCTGGATTCTTATCCTTGTCTAAAAATGAAAGGGTAAGCCCTTATTGACATAAAGTAATTGTATCATATTTTTTGTCAAATAAAGAAAATTGAATATAAAATCGGCATCTCACCAAGCACCTCCGTAAGCACTCCCTAGAGATTCATATCTCTATGGAACACTCTCTCAGTGAGTTTATATTGTTTATTTACAACTCCGAAAAAGTTTACACTCTGTCCTTCATAATGAAGCCTTATCGATTGGACACTTAATATATTGATTGTTTCTAAATTTATGTTGGAAATATTTATTTAGAAAAGTTTTATTTTTCTGGAAAATGCACAAGAGCTTACACATCGAAATGATAATTAATTATTCCGTAGCTCGATTTGAAAATTGTCGACATAAAAAAACTATCACACTCGTTTTGCAATGAACCGGGTAGATGATGTTAACTACATCAATTAAAATTATCCAAAAACCTATTAAATATTCTTTAAGTAAATATTTTTTCAAACTTTCAAAGATATTTTCCTTCTTAAAATATCAAATCTTTTTCGTCAATGTCGTTTGAAAATTTGAATATTAATATTTAAATATACATTTAAATAAAGATATTCGTATTAAATAATTGTCATAAATTGAATTAATAAAAAAACGTCCTCAATCATGAACACACGTATAATCATTGTTTTATCTTACCCTTTTCATATGGGAATAATTTGCAATTGAGAGAAGGAAGGTCCTGCAGGACGTTACATTTATGGTTAATGAATTCATCGGAGTAAGTTACGTCCTCAGCTGGAAACTCGCAGTTGATCCAATCAATTTCCGTTCCCAGATTACGAACTGCTGCCCAAACATGGCTGCATTCCTTGTAAGACTGAAAAGATTTAAAGCAAAATTAGATATTTTGATCACTTTGATAGCATCCTTGATTATATTTAAGACTAAAATAAGAGATGCTCAACTTAAATACTGTCAACATCAATCAAATAGACTTCGTGATCCGATTTATTGCGCAATATTTTTGTCGGAATAGTTATTTTATTATGCACCATATTGTTCCAATATAAATATTTGAATTCTAACTGCAATAAAAAAATACCGACAAAATTCTGACTTTTTAAATTAAAAGTCACGAGTAACACCAACTGAAAAAACTTTATCCAAACATAGCAATATATATATCATTTTCAAGTCTTTAGAAAGTTGACCTGATAGAAAAGTACTCAAAACCTGCTTAATAATCAGATTTTTCTACTAGAACAGAAGACAGAAGGATATTTGAAATAAAAAGAAGCTAATTGCGAAATTTTAAAGTAACAAACTCTGTTTTAATACAAGGAGCCAACCCATAAGGACATAGCCATCCACGAAACAATGCGTTTAAGATAATATAATAAAACGATATTGCTTTATTTTTTAAAACATTATTACCTCCGCCGAAGGAGGTATTGTTTTCACTGGCGTTGGTTGTTGGTTGGTTTGTTTGCCAGCAGGATAACTCAAAAAGTACGGAACGGATTCGGATAAAACTTTGTGGAGTTGTTGGAAATGCCAAAAGAAACAAGTGATTAAATTTTGGCACCTCTGAGTGCAGAATTAAGATGCAAAATGAGCTAAATACCAATAAATATTTCAAGTTAGCCTACTTTGCCAATAGATGTCGCTGTGCTGTGAAATCGGGTGCCGGGAGCGTCTTCCTCTCGGAATTTCCGTCGAGGGTAACCCTCCCTCTTCCCTCTACGCCTCCCCAGTCGTGAAAAATCCGCCTCGGAAGGCTCATAAGGACCCCGTGACGGCGGAGGCTTGCACTCTCTGAGTGTATATATGCCTCTAGTTCAAATTAATTTTGCAATATTTTCACTCTTTTATTTTTAAGTGCTTATAATACATGCCAAAAGTGCACTGACATGGCAGTTGCAAAGCTTACAAAATACATTATATGTACATTAATAACCCCATTTTAATTATTCATTGCATCCATTCAAAGTATAACTCTGATTTGCCTCAATGACAGGCTATAAAAATGCGAATCTTTATTATCAAAAATATTACAAGCAATTCTGCTTACTTCTGCAATATTTCAAAGAAAAAGCTTTCATTTGAAAGAAGAAAAAAACAATGAAAGATGTACACAGCTCTTTTATGCTTATGTTGTAGAAATGTTTGTAAAAAAATAACAATAATGATTGACATAAGAGCAAAATAGAAATGGGGAAAAGTCATAATAAATAAGAAAAGAAAAAACAATCTTAGGATTAAAAAAATAATTAATCTTATTTAGTTAAGAACATCAATTGTTTTAACGAATGTTCCATTGGCGGCACATTTTGTGACATTAATAATTCGGCTAAGAATGACCAATGGACGTTCTTTAGGGAGTCATAATAGTTTTGCAAAAAAATACTTTTTTCTCATTCTCAAAAAAATATTCAAACAGCTCATATTTTTCAAAAAAAATGTGAACTACATTTGTATACAATAAGGTTTTTTTCGACTAAAAACATTTTATTCGGTAAACTGTAAAAATTTATATACTGTAAAAATAAAATGTATTAAAATTATATACAGAAAATAGAGTAAAACTATTCAGGGCAGTTTCGAAAATATATAAATGAGCATTTTAGTTAACATTAAATGCGCTAAAATGTTATGAGCAAATTTTGGCCTCTCGCCACAAAGTTGCCAATCGTTTTTTTTACACCATGCGATTTCTCTCTTCGAGTACTATAGATGGTATAAAGGGGGAGGCCCTTAGCCTACTGTAATCGGGTCTATTTTCCCCATAATGAATAATGTATTTTCGTCTTGGCGGGCGATCTCGAAAAAACTAGAAAATCATAGTGTTGAACGTCCTCTTACCACTGAGGCACGTAAAAGCGCCTGAAGCGCCAGCGACCCAGCAACGGCCGGTTCAGTAACTACTGAGCGTAGATAGACGTAAACAAGTTTTCGTAGTAGTCGTGCGTACGTGGCGGTCTGCGTTTGTTTACTATTATATTGTGCATAATTAGTGCGTATTTAGGGTCTTGAAGACACCGTGATGGACTATGAAAAAGTCCGTAGCATGTCACAATAAAGTTCCCCCTTGCCCCCCTGGCCTAAATATATTATATTAATTTATAATAAGTAAATTATTTTTACTTTGATAAACATCCACTGTTTGTACTATGTACGTGCACGGCACGAAGTCTAATTTTTTTCATGTAGTGGACTAAATTCTTGACGCGAAGAGCTTTCCATGATCCAATATCTGCTCTGTAGTTCAAATATAAAAAGTTATGGTATTTTTTTTTTCGCAAGCTTTAAACGCGATATCAAGAAAAATTTGTGGCGAGAGGCCCTTCTCATGCCACGCGCCTCATTTGCTGCCCTGAAATGCCCTCTCTTAAGTGCCTATATGGTTTGATACAATTGCATCCGATGGATACTAATCAGTATTATAATATTAAAATTAGTACATCGAACCTAGGATCTTATAAATGAGGTAGACCAAAAATGCCCACCCCTCTCGGGAGTATTCAAACCTACAGCCCAAACATTGAGAGTTGAACTCGCCTTAACCACTCCCTTTATTATTAATTTTCGTCTAAGATATGCCTTATATTTTGAACAAAATCGGATTTTTAGCATCTCATAAGTACAATTCAAAATCAACCTTAAATTTGTTTGCTTCCATATTGTGTCTTCAAATTATGTATACGATTAACATTTGATTTATAGCATTTTTTTTTGAAAAAATCATTGTCCTCTAAGGGTGATATAGAAATAAGTACGACTCCATGAAAATAATAATGTTAGAAAGCCTCAAAAAAAGATTGTCAAATGAAACGAGAAAACCTTAAACTTATAGTTCAAGCTTACACCGGCCTACATGGACCTTCCTCGCTCACTTAAGCAAATGGAAAAAGTCAACTGATGGAATGTGTAACGTCTGCATGGAAGAGACTCAGAGTGCAGATCATCTTATCAACAGATGTCCAGCACTATCGTATGAAAGCATGATCATCGCAAGAAGAAGATGAAGTACTTTGTACTTTAAAATTAATGAAATGGAAAAAAATGGGGAAAAAATATTGAAGAAAACTATACTATAAACTAGAACTAACTTTACTGTTGTAGCGCATATACCCCTTTGTGGTCGCGCTCTTTATCTTATGCATTTTGTACAATTATATTATGTCTTTGTAATATTATTTGTAAAATATGTATACGGTATACAGTAATACACCTTTAAAGGGTGATATAGTCGAATTTGATGGTATATTGTTAATTTGGCCCTTGTATAAATTAAAAAAATATAATAAAATAATTCAATGACTCAAGTCAAAACACATTTTCTGTACTCTGGGTTGAATTAGAAAATAATTACTTTTAATACATTTTCAATAAATAACATCTAAAATATATATATTTTTCAGCAGTAAATCAAAAAAAAACTTTTGATCAATAATGTATTCTTTTGCCTCTATGGTTCAATTGAGTTGCATCTATGAGGATAAGAATAAGGTAAATAGTATTTAAACTACTCAACCGAACCACAGATTTGAATATCAATTTTAATATCTTTAAATCTATAACTAACTAACATAGCATTGAAATGATTCACCCGAACCAAAGATTTTAATATTTATTCTCTGTTAATAGTTTTTTAATCGATGACATTCAAGTTTCATTCAAGGGAATAATAATAAAAGACAAGATATTCATATTTTTTTGTTGAGCATCCAGCAGAATTTGTTCCGTAGAAATATACAATGTTTTAGAAAGTCATTGTACGATTAATACAATTTCTACCAATAATTGCATACCCTTCTTGTGACTTTAAAAACCATTTATTTATTTTTGATTTCCTTGGCATATCCTCAAAAAACTGACCACGAAAAGTCCTATTTTGTATTACAAACAGCATACAGGAAGTGTTTTAATTAGAAAGCAGTGAAATGGATGAGGCAATTTATTTATATAAAGAAGTAATGAAAGCTCCAGGCCCTCAATCATTATTTTTTATAGTGTGAAACACATATTTATTAGAATAGTGTGAGTATATTTGCTTGTAGTGTAGAGGAAGCTTTAACTTGGCGAATATATGTATATAAAGGGACATCACCATAAACCATAAACATGTTAATTGTATATAAACACCTTTGTTGAAGATTAATATTTTATGTAGTCATTATTAGATAAATAAATCATCATTTTACTGTCTTTAAGTATATATCCTATCTGGTTATCAACTGTTTTAATTTGTTCAAAACCTCCTTACAGAATTCGATAGTAATGAAGCAAAAATAACTATAAAAACTCGTCAAAGAATGTTGATTATAATCTGAAGTATTTTTATATAAAGAAAAAAGTTATCCTCTTTGATGTTCCACTAAGTTTCTTAAGTAAAGCAACGATGCACTTGTTTATATATCAAATTGATTTCCTTCTCTCAATGAGTAAGAACCATACTCTTTTAAAGAGTTCCTGAGAATAACTCAAGTATATAGATAAATACTTGGACCGTAATATAAATAAATATAACCTATATGTAAACCCCATTCCTTTTTAACCCAATGATTTACAAAGAACCTACTTAAAGCTACCTGAAGTCTTTCTTTTTTTGTATTTGTACATATATAGTAGAACCGAAACTAATTGAATGATAATTCTCGGAGCATGAAAGGATTTATGTGACTTTTTCCTTACAAAAAAATGTGTTCTCTCTGACATTGAAGACATTTATTTTCCAACTGATTTCTAAAAGGTTTTTTGTCGTATAAATGTGTGTGTTGAATGGATTAATAATATTATCGTTTTAATATAACCTTTTTCTAGGTTTATTTCAGACAAACAATTGCGTAAAAATATTAATGAATAAACCCAATAGTTTGAAAGTGTTGAAAAAATAAATTAAGACAAAAGATTGGATAATAATAACCAGCGAATAAAATATAATGTAAGAAGCAAATAAAAATTAATCACGATAATTTCGAATGTTTTTCTTTACAGTTTTTGATGAATGTAATGAAAATTTCTTATGCTATGGCACTATATTGAAGATACTTTGCACCGTTAATGACACAGGATAAAAAAATCGAGCAATCTGCGTGGCAATATCAACAGTTTTTTTAGAATAAGTACATAATTATATTTATTATAATAAAAAAGAATTATTTTTTTTAAATTAGGTTATGATCATTTAGTATTATGTAGAAATCGAACGACTAATTGATTAGACCGATTGGTTGCCTCCTATAGAACCTTGTTCAAACTATTTGAATCGGCGAAACTGACTCCTATATTGAGCGATGA
>CP045897.1:23418310-23466205 GCA_013387185.1 Caligus rogercresseyi
ATTTATATATATATATATATTTGGTATTTCTACCAATAAACACGGAAGAATCCGAAAGGGTTCTTTATTCTCACTATAAGACTGAGTGTACACTGAAAGAGCTCCTTATCAACTCGCTCCAGGATCATGACGTGTAGGGAATCACTACACTACTCCCCTCCCGGTTTAAAGTTTCGTCGCACGGATAATAAAACGAAAATAAAATCGGATGAAATATGTACAAATAAAACTTAAAATAATTGTCATTACATAGAAACATATGCTGCTTTTAAACGATTTAGAGATTGTTTGGTAGAGGTGCCTCTTCTGTTGAGAATAAAATAATCGTCATGCTTTTCCAATATCTCAAAAGGTCCCTCGTATGGCGTCTCGAGGGGTCCTCTGATTGGAGGCCTCATTATGAAAGCTTTTTTCGCCAAGCGTAGCTTCTTCTCCTCCGGTGATGTTTCATGACTTTTTGGGATGTGGTGGTTCGTATTAAAATTACAATTGGTAGTTTTTTGTCTACCGAAAACATCTGGAAGCGAGTGAGGACGAATTTCTTCTCCATACACTTCCTGAGCCGGAGATATGCCTGAATCAGTCCGAGGTGTCGTGCGGAGATCCAGAAGCACTCTATGAAGTGCCCTAATCCAATCCTCGGAGTTTTCTGTAAGGCGGGCCCTTAAGGCCTCTTTAAGTGTCCTGTGAGCCCTTTCTACGAGCCCATTAGCCTGAGGGTTGTAGGGCGTTGTAAATTTTTGGTTTATCCCCAAAATGTCACACATGTGCTTCCACAACTCTGATATGAATTGTCTCCCGAGATCCGAAGTTATTACGGACGGAACACCAAACCGCGATATCCACTCCGCTTGGAATGCTTCCGCTATCACAGGAGTTGTTGTGTTTGTGAGTGGAATTGCTTCCAGCCATCTCGTTCTCCTATCAATCATGGTAAGGACATACCTCATTCCGTTGACTGGAGGGAATGGGCCAACCAAATCGATGTGAACGTGGTAGAACTTCTTCTCAGGCACATCAATTAAAGTTGGCTTCTTATTTACATGGGTGATGACCTTGGTTTTGGCACATGTACCACATTCACTAATATACTTGCGCACATCATCTTTGAGGGTTTCCCAATAATACGACGATGCCAGTCTTCTTGTTGTTGCCTGCGTACCTCTATGGCTTTCCGAATGTACTTTTTTAATCACTTCAGCAACAAGTGAAGGGGGAACAACTGGCCGAGGAATGGGGTTGCGGATGTCACAAATAATATCATAGCCACTTACATCATGATGGCGGCGGTTTATATTCAGGGTTACTCCTTCATTCTCCTGGAGTTCTGCGAATTCTGCCCAGTTAACGACATCAACCATTATATTATTAAGTCTGGATAAAAAGTCTGCAGGTATGTTATCTTTGCCACTTATGTGATGTAGTGTTGCTCCATACTCCGAGACTTCTGCAAAATAGCGATGGACTTTATTGGACCAGGTAGGATTTTTAGACTTGATGGCGTCAATGAGGGGTCTGTGATCGGTAAAAATTGTAACAGATCGCCCTTCAATAAAGTATTTGAAATGACGGAGAGATTCTCTGACGGCAAAAAGTTCTCTCTCAAAAGTCGAGTATCTCGACTGTGTTGAATTTAGGGCCTTACTGAAGAAACCCAACGGAAGAAACCCTCCCTTTTTGTCGCGTTGCTCCAGGACTCCTCCAATCGCCTTGTCCGATGCATCCACGGTTAGGAAAAGTTCTCCCTCCTGAGAGTAGTGCTTCAGAGTAGCGACAGATGACAGTGTGTCCCTTAACTTGAAGAATACATTGTTGCCCTCTTCCGTCCACTGAACAACATCACTTTTCACACTAGGGAGTAATTTATACAGAGGGGCTAATAACTCACCCATGCCAGGAATGAACCTCCGGTAGTAGTTGACCATTCCAATTAATTTGTGCAAGTCCCTACCCTTCCGAGGCCGATCAAGTTTGAGGATTTGCTCAAGTTTCTCTTGTATTGGGCGGATGCCACTTCCACTGATGACATGTCCAAGAAACTCGATCTCAGATTTGCAGAACATGCTCTTTTCCTTGCTATATGCCAGGTCGTTGACTTTTAATATTTGCATTACCTGGTTGATGTGGTCATGATGCTCCTCCTCAGTTTTAGACGCTATCATTATGTCGTCAATATAGGCGAACACAAAATCCAATCCTCCAAAGAGGGAGTCCATAAGTCTTTGGAAGGTATTGCTAGCATTGCGCAGACCAAATGGCATTCTTATAAACTCATAGAGTCCCATGCAAGTAGTAATGGCCGTCTTCTTGGAGTCTTCATTGGACATAGGGACCTGGTAATAAGCACGCATAAGATCCAATTTAGAAAAAAACTTACAACCTCCAACATTTCGTATAAAATCGTGAATGTGAGGAATCGGGTATCGATCAGGAAGTGTGAGAGTATTAAGTTGTCTATAGTCACCAACCATCCGCCACGAACCATTTTGCTTTTCAACGAGGTGAATGGGAGAAGACCAATTGGACTTGGATCTCCGTATGATGCCGGCAGATAACAATTTTGAAACTTCCTCCTTGACTATGGCTTCCTTCTCCGGAGTTAGTCGACGAGTTCGAGAAAAACAAGGACTTCCAGAAGTGAAAATTTCATGGATTACTCCATGGCGAGGCTTGGGACAGAATTCCATTTCAGACTTGTAGGTAGGAAATCGTGTTAGCAGTTTAGCAGCCACGTCACAGCTTTTTTCAATTACTGAACATACCGGCTCATTCAGTTGTAAAGCCTTGAGCCTCATATTTACTGATAGCTTGAAGTGGCTAAGAAAATCAGACCCAATAATTCCATAGTCCATATCTGCGACAACGAATTCCCACTGCACTCTACCAACAGGATCGAACTCGACCCATAACTTCTTCAACCCATAAGTTTTTACAGGAGTTCCATTGGCTGCTACTAACTTAGGTGAAGGACGTAACCGATGATCAGAGAAGAGCATCCGTGAAACGATCGATCGCTGAGATCCCGTGTCTACAAGAAATTTTGTCCCATAACTATAAATAAATAGGAGGCCATTGGAACATACAAGGTTGTTTTGCGGAGCACGGATGTTTAACGTCGGGATGAGGGCCCGACGATTATTTAGTTTTTTGAATGGGTAAGCTTAGGGCAAATATGGGGAGTTTCACACTTGGTCGCCTTATTCCCCCATTTCCAGTGATAGAAACATCCACGAGGTTTCTGCTGCGGTCCCTGAGGAGTGCTCCGGGAGAGATTGATGTTATTAACTTCTTCAGAGTTACACGCCAGAGTTGTATTGTATTTAACAATTCTGGTAAACTCCGTTAACGTCAGGTCCGCAAATTGGACGGAGAGTCCTGCTCTTTTGCTCTCCGGGAGGCTCCTAACGAGAATTTGTTTGATAATCTCCTCGCGGACATCCGGAATGTTGGACAGGTAGTCCTTAGCACGGCTCACGATTTCATTTACAGAAAACCTACCAGGAGCTTCGATGAGTTGGAAGAGCTTCTCAATTTTATCTTGGGTGGATATCTTATGCTCATCCAGGATCCTAGCTTTGAGATCGGAGTAAGGAGTCTCGCTCTCTGCTTCGTCACATTCATCGTCGAAGAGATCCAAAACTTTGTCATCAATTCCTGAGAGCAAATGATTATATTTTTCCTGCTCATTTTCGATTCTATAGAGGGTAAATTGCGCCTCCAGACGCCGGAACCAAGACTTGGGCTTACTTGGCCAGAATGGGCATATTCTGAGTTGCCCCACGATCTGTGTAGGCTCTCCGTTTGCGCTAGCCCCAGATTTGGGCATGTCGGGGTCACCAATTTGGTATTTCTACCAATAAAACACGGAAGAATCCGAAAGGGTTCTTTATTCTCACTATAAGACTGAGTGTACACTGAAAGAGCTCTTATCAACTCGCTCCAGGATCATGACGTGTAGGGAATCACTACATATATATATATAGATTTTATGATATAAATAACTTGAGAAGGATAAATTGATATAAACTAGGGAGCTCGATAGCCGTGCGTGTTAAGGCGTGTTCAGCTCTCAATGTGGGGGCGCAGGTTCGAATTCCGAGAGGGGATGGTCATTTTTGGTCTACCTCATTGATAAGATCCTAGGTTCGATAGACTAATTATAATGCTATAATGCTTATTATATCCAGTCGGATGCAATTCTGCCGAACCATATAGGCAAAAAAAAACAAAATATAAATTGGGGAGGGGGCTATCGAACCTCTAATGTTACGTTTTTTCTCTAGTTAATAAAACTTCAACCCATTCATCAATTGATCATTCGATTGATTAAATTATTTTTAGTTCATATCCCTAATAATAACAATGTTTCAATAATGAACACTATTATGTTTGTATAAAGCATGCAGTGTTAACTTAGATATGAAAAAGAAATTGATTTCCACTGTGAATTCTTGGAAATATATTAGGATTCGAATATAGTTTATTAGTCATAGGTGTACTCCTTGCTTATTGGGAATGGTTATAATATCAAGAATTTGGATATATCTCCTGGCCAGCAATTACATTGCACTAAATTGTTAGTAGTGATCGTAAAGGAGTATTATTTTGTGTCATCGTGCTAATTTGTCAAATTGAAGTAGTGTTTCGGCTACATTATCAAGTAACAGAATTATTATTTGAGAAATAAATCTATTTTATATTGATAAAAATCCTCAATACAAACAAAACTTACTTTCGGATACAATTTTCTTGAAAAAAAAAAACAGATAACAAAATCTATTTAGCGAATTATTTTTAAGTCTTATGATTTATATAAATATAATACTGGTCATTATCAATGGCGCCCAGACTATAACCATATTACCCAAAATATAATTGCAACCAAGATATTAGTATCAAAACGAATTGCATACGTCTATAAAAGGTTAGCATCAAAATTGACAGCACTCCTCTTTCCTGGAGGATTGTATGACTTGTTGTGTTTAAGATGTTCACCTAGCAGTCGTATTTGTCCAAAACATGAAATGAGACCATGATTTTTGTGTTATGATCATGTCTTTTTGGTAAAAAAAGCATTAAGCAATTTACGAAACTATGGGATTATATAGAAAGTTCATTTTTATTCATTTGAATTATCTGTATGTCGCAAAATATTGTTTAGTCTACTAAATTATCGCTATGGATTGTATTCCCAAAGACAATATTTTTTTACTGAGTGGCTTTAATTGGTGCTCCTGTTACGGGTAAGAAAATTTAAAAAATATACTGATTTGACCCTCTCTGCATGAAAAAAAACTAGCTTTAAGTCCCCATTTGAGGAAATATGTGATCTTTTTTATAAGCCAATTTTTCTTACACATATATTTCACAATTTTTTCCCTTATTCTTTATCATAAAGATGTTAAAGTTATATATAAAAATAAAGATATGGTACTCAGCTATAGATATATTTATTGACAACTTACGAAGAAAAAAATAGGAGTTTACTAGTACATCGAGCAAATAAAACTATCTAAAAACAATCTACGATTGATTGACGACTACATTTCATATTTTTTTATTTTTTTATAATAGTATTATTTAGCACTTCTCCTCTAAGTTAACCTCTCTTGGCCCAGTTCCTTTTCTCCTCGGATTCTCTGAAGACCTCCTCCAGAAGATCATCCAGATAGTGTCCCTTGCCCTCATTTTCTCAAAGCTCACCCATTCACTCTTGGGGAGAACAGACTTTTGAAGACTCAGTTGCATGGCACGTTGGATGCGGAAGGCACGCTCATCCTGGAATAAATGGGTTCAGTTTAGAGGGGAAAAGTAGACTGCAGGTATGAATGAAGGAAATAACAACCTCTGATTATTATTGGGGTATGACAATATCTAACATAATAAAAAGAAGATTGTTTTATAAATGATAATTATAAATGCAAATTTGTTAAAAGGAATAAGATATGTAGTGGTCCAGCAAGAATCCAAGTTTAAATGGATTTTTGTAAAAATCAGTTACTATCACTATAATATTGTTGGTAAAATTATACTTCCTTTGTTTGTTTTTGAAAAAATATTTCGACGAGTTGAATACAGGCTCCGATAATTGCTAATTACGTATTATATTCATAGTTACTAAGGAAGAAATCTCTTATGACCAAGAAAAATGGGACTATCTTTGAGGGATCGTGTGGAATTGAACCCTATAAGAAATAAGTCCAATAGAAAGAAAATCATTATAACTTATGGAAATAAAATGACATTCAGGGGGTAAAAACGTACGCAAACTGGTCATAAAATGCTACTGAATATTGGCCGCATTTTTATGAAGTAAAAAAAAACTTAAAAATGCGTTTTTTCATTTTCACTATTTTCATTTAGAATTGCTTTCTTGCTGAACCACCTCATATTTTATAGGTATGTTACAAGTCCAAATGACACACTTCTTCATCAAAAGTCGAGAAATAATAAATTAATCTTGTATTTGTTTAAAGTTTTTAAATCATTTTCAAAATTATGAATAATCAGTTTCAAAACTTCAAAATCATACCCTGTTTAATGTAATATATTTTAATATTGTCAGTTATAATGAAATAACTAAGAAAGAGGCTTCGTTGATTCTTGTTTATAGAAGATCAGTAATAATATACGCTATGGTGTCTAGTTCAAATTACCACAAAAAGTGAGGAAACATTCCTTCGGAGTACCCCGTTAAGGAATAAAAGCTCTTGAATAGTATCAACAGACAGTCTTGATTTTAATTCAACCCAAAAATTATGTCAGATATATTATATTTTTAGGAGGCGTGGAAACATTCCTTTCATTTATATGTAATTATTTTAAAAGAAATGACTTATTTAATGTTCTACAATAAAGTAATTTTGCCATGACGTTTTAACAATTTTGTATTCATTTTTTTTCTTTTTTCTATTTGGAATATTTTTTGAAGTACCATTTTATCTTAAAATCATAAAATACATGGAATCGAACCAAGTTAAATTCTGTTCTCAAACTAATCAACTAAATGGGTAATGTATGTTTCTCTAATACTGATGTGATGATGCTTTACCTGGAGTTCCATGGGCATTCGCCGAATGGCTTCCAAGACTTCAGTGTCTCTTGGCAGAGATCATTACGGTAGAGCCCGTACTGATTGAACCCAGAGATGGTAAAGGCCCATCGTCGCACGGAATCTGGGACTTGAGGCCGCGAACGGACTGCTTGAAGGCTGATGAGGACACGAGCTTTAGAGTGGAGTTCATCATGGTGAATGAGATTTGCCTTGATGTGTATTGCGTTGATGGAGGAGAAGAGGCTACCTTATAAACAAAACAGCTGATACAGCAGCTATCACAAGAATATTTCTTTGCAGCCATCAAAGTCATGACGTCACACTATTATTAGAGGCTAAAATCGGACACCACATATAAGCGGACATATTAGGAAATTGACGTTACTTTTATGTATACTTATATCTTCATACATATTTACATTTTTTAGAAAGTACTTAATCTGAATTGTAACAATTTAATTAATCCATTGAATCACTTGTTTTTGATGTTGTGTCATTTCAACGTTTTGATTGTGAAGGATTTATAACTTTAGTAAAGGAAGTATGATATATACTCGAGGCAATTTTGTAATTCAGTTGATTTCATAACTCAATACCGGAATGTAGGTAAAATATATTACTCACAAAAATAAATATATTTTGTTCAAATGCTAAAATATGTCAAATTTTTTGGAAGGCATACATGTTAACTTTGATTCATTTCAATTTTCTATTGTCTTCATTATTTTTTATGTCTATGAGACTAAATACATTTAATATGAACCCTCAATATACATATATGTATATCAACACATTTTTGAAAAGATCAACGAATACAACTCAGAATGACTAAAATAATCAGAGGCGAGTATGATCATTTTCATACAAAAATAGTATAAACAATGTCCAATTAGCATAATAAGATCGGTTTTCATTTCGTAACAGGACTACTACCCCCGGACTTTTACCCCCTGTTACTAATATTTCTTATCTCTAAAAGTCCACTTACGAAGTTATTTGCATTAGTATTTGAAAACTATGTTCCTAATATCGTCATATAAAGCATATGACCGATATAAGGAAAATAGTTTTCAAACACAAATAAAACATAGTTAATCTAATAAGTGGAATTTAAGAGATAATAAATATTAGTAACGGGAATGCTCGGGGGGTGTAGTCCTACTAAACTCATGTTATTTATCCTTTCAATATATTATTATTAAGAGTGATTGATAGAAAGAAGCTAACATAATATATAAATACTTTACGATCATTTTATTGATAAATCGAAGAGAAAATTTTTCTTTAAGTACCTGTAACTTTTGTAAATAAAGACATATTCTTTGGAAGTGGTGATCAAGGACAGATACAAATCGCTAAATAAATCAGAGAAGGGGACGGTCATTTCGATAATTTTCATGCAAGGAAGTAGTCTGTAGACTGAAACGTCATTATAATAAAAATATTTTTATTATTTGATCATATTTCTTATTAGTAATCCTTTGACAAGTTAAATAATAGATTAATGGAGAAACTAAGAGAAATCCATGAATACAATTGGAATTAATTTCTTTTCACTCTGAAAGAACATAGGAAACAATGAAATTTCTAATTTATTAGGCCGTTAAGTAACGGTGACTTTCATAAATAAGAAGGGTATGGCTTACCATATAACCTACCGTAGATAAAAAAATTACTGACTGCCGATTGTGAATATAAATCTATCAACAACTGGTTTTTTCTGTCTTTTTTCTAACTCAGGTGAGTAAAACGATAAATTATACCCAATGTATGTATATTGATTATAATTGATAAATGATTAAATTACAATGACTGAATGGATTAGAGAGGATCATGAGCATTGGGTTCCGAATCTTCCTTCCGTTTTTCCTTTCCGAGTAGAATGGCGTTTTGAAGAGATCCAAGTAGAGTGAGACGGCTGGTAGGGAGTCATCGTTTCCAGGGATGGGATAAGTGATGATGTTGGGGTTGCAGTCAGAGTCCACGATGCCAATGGTTGGGATGAGGGCCTTGGCTGCATCCACGACGGCTCCGTGTTCGTTGTACTCACTACCGCTCTTGGTGTGGAGAACAATGAGAGCGTCCGGGAGACGTACCTCGGAGTCGTAGGTGGCCCGAGGATTTCCAAAGAGACGGTGGCTCCATGAGCGGCAATGGGCGTACTCCCCACAGGATATGGCAGCTTTCTCCGTCATGTGAACAAACTGTGGCTGCCGACATACAAATAGAATGACGCCATTCCTAAAGAAAATGAATGTACAACATATCTATCTGGTATAAAAATAAATTAAAAACGTATTTTTATTATTTTAATAGACTAGATTTAAAACATAAGAGAAAATGGTTGGGTCAAGTGAAGGTGTCAATGATATAAAGTAAGGCATTTGGCTGCCGACAACCATTTATTTAAATTGCATTCCTAAAGAAGTAATGTCATACGATTAGTTTAAAAGCTAAGTATTCTAAAAATACAATTTAATGTTATATAATTTGATGGAATATCCTTTAAATTAATGTAAATAAATATTATAGCGTTGAAATCATTTCTTCAAACCAAGGTTCTTTTTGTAGAGGTTGATACATAAAAAATATTCACCTCTGAAAGAGCAAATAGTCAACAGATTCAATAAATAATAATCATACATTGATTTGCTTAAGGCATATATAAATCCTTCACAATCAAAACGTTGAAATGAAACAAAACCAAAAAAAGTGATTCAATGGATTAATTAAATTGTTACAATTCAGATTAAATGTACTTTCTTAAAAATGTAAATATTTATATAAAGACATAGAGAGCTTATTGGATTCTTCAGAGAAATACATCATTGTGTACCGAATACAGCTGAACGATGTTTCTCTGATATTTGAGGCATAGAGATATGAAGATATAGAGAGCTTATTGGATTCTTCAGAGAAATACGTCATTGTGTCAAGAATACAGCTGAACGATGTCTCTCTTTTATTGGAGGGAAGAGAAATACGTCATTGTGTTCAGAATACAGCTGAACGATGATGTTTCTCCGCTAATTGTAGGGAATAAGCTATCTATATCTTTATATCTCTATGGCTAAAGAGGGAATTGAAATCTTGTTTTTGTTTAAAATGTATGAAGTCGCATCCCGTCTTTCTTCTCTTCTTCGTCTTACCGATATGCCACATGAGCTAAGAAGTGAGTGCCTCTCTCAAGTGCTCAGCCGTTTGATCCAAGTCAATGATGGTGGTTCCGAAGCGACGGCCATAGAGAAAGGGCTTCATATGAGGATGAAGAGACTCTTGAGTATGACCTAAATGAACGCGGGCATGAAAGAGATCCTCCACTGTGAAGAGGGACTGAACGCCAAAGTAATCCTCCACTGACTTGGGATCCATCTGTTTGGCGGCTCCAAAGGAGCAGTGACGAAGAGGGGATAATGCCCTCTTCTGTTGAAAGAAAAGAAATCGACTAAGTAGTTTTGACATACTTCCAATCGAATGGATTGGCTCTCCAGGAGTCACGACGGAATAATAAATTATAATATGTACTTGTGTTTTCATTCATAGGAGCCGGCATATGAGAATTATCTGCTTTTTTATGACGTCATTTGTATGAATAACAATAACAAGTAGGTTACGTTAGTTGAAGCAGTGCCTTTTTTTTATTTTGTAATTTATAATTAATCATTTCACTAATCTGGGATATATAAATTATTACAACATACATGAATTTGATAATTATTACATAATTTTCTCATGCACATTCTTCTACTTCCAAATAAATTGGAGGATTTATTAGATCTATTTTTTTACTATAGTCGTCTGTTCTCGCAAATGTATGTGTAAACGAATATGTATATACCTTGATATATATTGTAATAAATCATGACATTGTGGTATATTCTCTAATGATGATCTAATTTATTAACACACGTAATTCGTTTTTTTCCATTTTGTTCACAATAACACAAGTAGCTTCACTTAAAAACGCAATATCACAAACTAGTTGTCAGACTGCTGTTATATTTATGCATGTATGTTTTAAAGGTTGGTACCAAGGAATAGGACTGATGATAGAAATGTCCCCAGCAACAGCGATAGAGCTATTTCACAGGAACAAATTTTACACTGTTTAAAACGCACGCCTTATATAAACATGAGGGGGGAGAGTGACGTCACCATCAACAATCGTCAAATAATAGAGCCTCCACTGATCATAGTTGGGAATCTTTTTTTTTTGGGTGTCATGAAAGCATTCTGGCCTAGACTTCAAACTTGTTGGAGATCCCTCGATCCTTTCCTTCCTCCATCCCTCCTTCTTTCTTCCCGGGACTCCGGTTTAAATGCCTTGGATACCAAGAAACGAGTCTCCTCCCTCCCTCCCATTAAGAGACACATTCCCCTCACCTCGACTTCAAGAGTGGAGTCCTACCCATCGTCGGACTTCGTCAGTCAAAGGACTTCCTTCCCTCATCTTCGTTAGAGAGCTCCCCGTCCCTCCTCTTCGTGAGTGGAGTCCTACCCATCGTCGGTCTTCGTCAGTCAAAGGACTTCCTTCCCTCATCTTCGTTAGAGAGCTCCCCGTCCCTCCTCTTCGTGAATGGAGCCCTACCCCTCGTCGGACTTCGTAGAGAGACTTCCCATCCCTCGTCTTCGTTAGAGAGCTCCCCGTCCCTCCTCTTCGTGAATGGAGTCCTACCCCTCGTCGGACTTCGTTAGAGAGCTACCCATCCCTCGTCTTCGTTAGAGAGCTCCCGTCCCTCCTCTTCGTGAATGGAGTCCTACCCCTCGTTGGACTTCGTTAGAGACTTCCCCCCTCGTCTTCGTTAGAGAGCTCCCCGTGCCTCCTCTTCGTGAATGGAGTCCTACCCCTCGTCGGACTTCGTTAGAGAGCTTCCCATCCCTCGTCTTCTTTAGAGAGCTCCCGTCCCTCCTCTTCGTGAATGGAAGCCCTACCCCTCGTCGGACTTCGTTAGAGAGCTACCCATCCCTCGTCTTCGTTAGAGAGCTCCCGTCCCTCCTCTTCGTGAATGGAGTCCTACCCCTCGTCGGACTTCGTTAGAGAGCTTCCCATCCCTCGTCTTCGTTAGAGAGCTCCCCGTGCCTCCTCTTCGTGAATGGAGTCCTACCCCTCATCTTCGTGATTGGAGTTCCGTCTTCCATAACCTCCTCCATATTGAAGACTTTTTTTCTCTTTTTTGAGTTTGCTATTGAACGTCTCAGTCCTGTATTTCTATGAAATAAGTATAATGATGTCCTGATGAATCTAACAGTCCAAAGGACATGAAGATCATTAAATCTCGGTGAAGGAGCCTTGATCATCAAACCTAACAGGACTACCCCTCCCCCCAGACTAACGCTCCCCGGACTATCACCCCCCGTGCCATTTACTCCCATTACTAATATTTTTTATTCCATGAAGTCCGCTTATGAAGTTAACTATGTTTTTTTTGTGACAATTGACCAGTTTAAATTTGAATGTAATCAGATAAAATAATATTAATACTTTAGTTTACCATTATTTAATAAATCTTATGTTTCTCATTTCAAATCTCGCAAGAATTGTAACTGGTCACCAAACTTATCAAAAATTAGTATTAAAAGTGCTAATTAATTTTTATTTATTTTCTAAGATATGTCGTTAAAATGATTAAGCTAATAAAATTTTACTTTAACATGACTTGAAAGAGTTTTTACTATGGATATATGGCCTCTTTTACAAAATTTCTTACAAATCCAAGAAGTTATAGGCGTCACTTTGAAATAAATCCTTTTAACTACTTTTTCACTAGTGCTTTACACTATTTACACTTTATCGAATTTAACGTGAATGCATGTTATAAATATATAAATAAAAATTATAGTTTAAAAGTTATACAGTAAATAAAGTCAATAAAAAAAATTATGGCATTAAAAAATCAAGTATAATATAATCAAAATCTACTGATATAAAATATCATTAAAATGTTTAGGAAATAATGGTTTTCATTCAATTTAAGATTATAATTTTTTGTAGAACCGTAGTAAAAAGTTCAGATAGGGAGAGGTCCTCTTGGAGCAGGAGGGGAAGTACCGAAAGATGTCACCCGCAAATCGCTAGCTTGAAACCTACGGAATTATTATAGAGCACCATGTTACGAGCTGCTGCTGATATTAAAATGGCTTTTAGGCCTCCCCCATAATTAAGATATTATCTTATCAATTTATTATATTATAATACAGACATAGATTAATACTACTATAGATGAGAAAATAATATTGTAAACGAATTTACTGTTCCTACACTTTAATTCATGAAAGTAATTAATTTATATTAGATGGCAAATAAATTTCATTCACAATTCATTATTGTATTATATACAGAAATAAATTCAATAGTACTTTAGATGATAAATAAATATTTTAAACGAATTTACTTTCCGACACTTTAATTCCCCTCATTCTTTCTGAGGGATTCCAAACATTAGAAACGTCGAACTTTTTTACTCTTCTTCGCACTACTGCAACTCAAACATTTGCTGAGTCGGTCATTGGCTTACTCCTGGAAAAGGTCATCTCACCCATTTACTCCCCTCTCCTAGCATCTCATCTCAGCTTTCATCTACTCCCACCCCTGAGAAGCATGAGTTCTATCTCTTGATCGATTTCTTCCCTGATATTGAACTGGAAGTAATAAAAAGTCGCAGCACTAGAGTCAGCCAACAACATCCTTTAAGTTCTAGACGTCCCTCAAGTCGGCCTTGTACCAGCTAAAAGTTTTGCTGAAAGCCCGAAGCTTTTCCAGAATACTCTCTCCTCTAACGAAGTCCGACGAGGGGTAGGACTCCATTCACGAAGAGGAGGGACGGAGAGCTCTCTAACGAAGACGAGGGATGGGTAGCTCTCTAACGAAGTCCGACGAGGGGTAGGACTCCATTCACGAAGAGGAGGCACGGGGAGCTCTATAACGAAGACGAGGGATGGGAAGCTTTCTAACGAAGTCCGACGAGGGGTAGGACTCCATTCACGAAGAGGAGGGACGGAGAGCTCTCTAACGAAGACGAGGGATGGGGAGCTCTCTAACGAAGTCCGACGAGGGTAGGACTCCATTCACGAAGAGGAGGCACGGGGAGCTTTCTAAAGAAGACGAGGGATGGGAAGCTCTCTAACGAAGTCCGACGAGGGGTAGGACTCCATTCACGAAGAGGAGGGACGGGAGCTCTCTAACGAAGACGAGGGATGGAAGCTCTCTAACGAAGTCCGACGAGGGTAGGACTCCATTCACGAAGAGGAGGGACGGGGAGCTCTCTAACGAAGATGAGGGATGGGAAGCTCTCTAACGAAGTCCGACGAGGGGTAGGACTCCATTCACGAAGAGGAGGGACGGGGAGCTCTCTAACGAAGACGAGGGATGGGTAGCTCTCTAACGAAGTCCGACGAGGGGTAGGACTCCATTCACGAAGAGGAGGCACGGGGAGCTCTCAAAGAAGACGAGGGATGGGAAGCTCTCTAACGAAGTCCGACAGGGGTAGGACTCCATTCACGAAGAGGAGGGACGGGGAGCTCTCTAACGAAGACGAGGGATGGGTAGCTCTCTAACGAAGTACGACGAGGGGTAGGGCTCCATTCACGAAGAGGAGGGACGGGGAGCTCTCTAACGAAGATGAGGGAAGGAAGTCCTTTGACTGACGAAGACCGACAATGGGTAGGACTCCACTCACGAAGAGGAGGGACGGGAGAGCTCTCTAACGAAGATGAGGGAAGGAAGTCCTTTGACTGACGAAGTCCGACAATGGGTAGGACTCCACTCTTGAAGTCGAGGTGAGGGGAATGTGTCTCTTAATGGGAGGGAGGGAGGGAGAGACTCGTTTCTGGTATCCAAGGCATTTATCCCAGAGTCCCGGGAAGAAAGAAGGAGGGATGGAGGAAGGAAGGGATCGAGGGATCTCCAACAAGTTGAAGTCTAGGCCAAATGCTTTCATGACACCCAAAAAAAAAGATTCCCAACTATGATCAGTGGAGGCTCTATTATTTGACGATTGTTGATGGTGACGTCACTCTCCCCCCCTCATGTTTATATAAGGCGTGCGTTTTAAACCGTGTAAAATTTGTTCCTGTGAAAATAGCTCTATCGCTGTTGCTGGGGACATTTCTATCATCAGTCCAGGAATACTAGAAGCTAACTGGAAGGATGACGTCATTAACGGGCACTCCCTTTATGCTCAAGTAAGGGCCATCATTATTTGTTCATCAATTGTAATATTTATTTCAAAAAACGTGGTTGTGTAGTTTTATTTTAAGTTCTTTATATTCTGTGTTTCAAAGTGGTTTACAAGTTATCTGCTCCTGTTGTAAACAGGGATATAATAATATGCCAAAGAGGGACTACTCTTTCTCAAACGATCTCTTTGGGAAGCTTAGAGTCACTTTGATATCCACAGCTTTCGCCTCAATCATCTGTCAGCCATTAATGCCGTCCTCTTGAACAATGTGGCCTTTGTCTTTATGCCCACGGAGGCAGAAAGAGTCTCTGCTATCAGTTACCCGCTGCAGTCCAGGGCAGAGTCACTGTAGTCCTATCCCTCCTGGCATCCCTCATATATGATAAAGTCACAAAGCTCAACGGTATGGGAATCCCTGCAGATCATCTCATTGGGGAAGACTATGGCCGGCAGCGGAAAATATACGAAAAGCTCCGTCTCCTCACACCCCAAATCATATTCCTCTGCGTGACTCCCGAAAGGTATCTGCCTCTCAGAAGCTCAATACAGTCTTTTGAAGCCTTTATTCACGGGATCCCCTCAAGCGATTCGTTATTGATGAGGCCAACTGTGTGTCTCAGTAGGGACACGACTTTCACTCGTACTACTAGCTTCTCCATAGGTTACGAAGTGATTTTCCCCGAGTCTATTTTATGGAACTAACGGCCACCGCGACGCCCTGCATCCGAACGGACATTCTACATCATCTAAAAATGAAGTCTCCAAAATGGTTTCTCTCTTCCTTCAACAGAAAGAATTTGGCCTATGAGGTCCAACCAGAGAATCCATCCAAAACTGCTATGCTGCCCTTCCCGTGGACTGCTACCGTGAAATGGCTATTAAGCTGCCTTGCTCCAAGGTGAAATATTGGACATTGTTCATATGAATGAGCTTTAATACAAGAGCTACGAGGAGGAACTTATCCCATTTAGTTTCTAGTATTCCTTGGTTGGTACCCAGTGCCTTAGAGTAGTAGAGTCTGGACGAGATGCTGATGAGTCATAACAAAAGCTGACAAAATCCCATAACAAACAAAATTTCATATCATAAATAAATAGGTGTTTGGATTGAATAGCAAATTTAATGTTATTCTTATAAATCAAAGGAGATATATTTTAATGTAAAAAGATGGCATTTGAGTTGAATTTGCTATGAATTGCATTATTTTTATGATTTTGCCACTATTTTGAGCAGAAATAGGATTTATATGTTGAATAACAATATTATTGCATTACTAATTTTATTCGTAATGTGGGAAGCCCTTCATTAATCACGAAACCTTTTGTTTTTATATCTCTAGAATCAGTCATCAAAATGGGTTTCTCGTAATACTTTACCCAGAATAAGAGCAGCAAATGATCGTTCCGGAGTCCAATCAGTTTCAAGAGTAGAATGAGAATATTGGCAGTAGCCTCATTCTACTCTTGAATTGTGCGAGTACGATAGGATTGCCTGTAGACATAAGTTTTCTCCAATGGCAGTATGTGGGATGCTTCCAATGTTTGTTTTTTTTACTCCGAAAAGATCATTTATTGCTCTTATCTGGGTAAAGTTTTAAGAAAAACCATTTTGATGACTGATCCTAGAGATATATAATATGAAAACAAAAAGGTTTCGTGATTGATGAAGGGCTGCCACATTACGAATAAAATTAGGAATGCAATAATATTGTTATTTAACATATAATTACTATTTCTTCTCAAAATAGTGGCAAAATCATAAAAATAATGCAATTCATAGCAAATTCAACTCAATTGCCATCTTTTTACATTAAAATATATCTCCTTTGATTTATAAGAATAACATTAAATTTGCTATTCAATCCAAACACCTATTATTTATGATATGAAATTTTGTTTGTTATGGGATTTTGTCAGCTTTTGTTATGACTCATCAGCATCTCGTCCAGACTCTGCTACTCTAAGGCACTGTTGGTACCAAGGTCTGTATAATAAGGTCTGGGCAATACAAAAACAAACATATAGCAGTGTGACTACTCAATGACGTCACTGGAGAACAATTCTATCTATCCATTTATATATCTATCAATCTCTCTATCAATCTATAAATATATATTGTTTTAGGAATATTTATATATAAAAACTTAGCACAAAGAAAATCTGATAAAGCATTTTTTTTGTTGGGAATTATTGATAGTAGGAATTTTTCCTTAACGACACTTTTGTATAAAATGCATTTTTAAAGGAAACTACCTCCATCTCTTTAGTACTCCTTGTACTAGCTGACAGTATATGAAAACAAATCCACTGGCGCCATCTATGTGTTAGTCTCGGACTTATCAGCCGACCTTGTATATAAAAAGAGAAAATTTATGATGATAAAGCCTGAACAATTTGTATATTGATCTCCCGGCAAGCTATTTCAATTATTAAAAAAATGATCAGTTGACAAGAGTATCATAGCAATATTCTTAGTTTGTCCTTGGTTATTGAGCTATGGAGATCATAAAAAACAAACGAGGATCGAATCAAATTGGTTTTCAAGGCTATATATATATAGATTGGATCGGAAAAATAAGGAATCCTCCAATTGGCACTGTCACATCCGTGGATGTAAGGGAAGGATCAAAACCATGCTTGAACCACAGGAGGGAGACAATCCAAAAATTATGTCCTCTGAGCATTGCCATGTTCCGGCTCCAGAAAAAATCAAACAAAAAAAAACTCAATCAACAAGTTAAGCAGCGGGCTCAGACCTCAGTAGAGACCCCAAGGACCATCATACAGTCTGAGGTTCAAGGCCTTGGAGATGAGGCTTCGGCGGCTATGGGGAATACCCGAAAACTCGCTCAAATCATCCGTAGGCTTCGGAAGGAGGATGGCACGCCCTCATCAACAAATTTAAGGCATGGATTTCAATTTCTGCATGAAATTTGTTCTCCTCCTGATGGAGAATCCATGCTTATATTTGATTCGGGAGCGGAGGATCCGGACAGGATTATCATTTTCGCAACAGAAAAAATGCTGGACCTACTGTCAAGATCTATACATTGGTTTGTCGACGGGACGTTTTCAGTGAGTACGGTGATTTTTCATCAACTCTTTACTGTTCATGTTCTTGTTATGGAAATGTTATCCCGTGCATTTATGCTCTACTTCCAAACAAACGGGAGGCAACGTACCTGAGGTTTTGGGAAGGTTTGAGAAACCCAAGGCCAAACTTAATGCTTCAGCCCGTCAGCATTTTTACGACTTTGAGCTGGGTATAATCTCTGCTTCTAAAGAAGCCTTTTCCAATGCAGAAATGACAAGCTGCTTTTTCCACCTTGGCCAGCCGCTCTGGAGGCGAATTCAAGACGAAGGATTGAGAAACAACTACATTGAAGACGAAAAATTTCGAATCCATGTGAAAAGTTTACTTTTATTGGCCTTCCTCCCATTAGAAGACATACAACATGGCTTTGAAACGATAACAACACATTTCCTGACGAATTGCAATCCATCGTTGATTATTTGAGGATAATTACGTTGGCCGCCACTTCGGAGGAACCCGACGAGTACCCAAATTTCCTCCTAAGCCATGGAATATGAATCGGAGGGTTTCTATAGGTCTTCCGAGGACTAATAATTCGGTTGAGGCTTCGCACATGAGCTTCCAATCGACATTACAATGCCAGCATCCATCAATTTGGAAATTAATTAAGACAATAGTCAAGGAAAATGGGTTGCAGGAAGTAATTCTTCATCAAGTTCTCTCCGAATCTAATCTTCTTCCAAGAAAAATGCATTATATTATAATTAACAATGCCCTTCAACGACTCTTCGTGAACTCCCAAATTTATCTTTAATGGACTTTTTACGAAGATGTTCCCACAATTTAGAATTAAATGTTTAATTTTTACTTATTAATTTTGATTTAATAAAAAGTACACGCCAAATATATAAAATTTATTATGTCTTCCCCAAGCTTTGCATGTTACTTATAATAGAAGTTGGTATTATAACTATCTAAACAAATTATAAAAAGTTTGCAGTTCTTGTAAAATTATATTTATAAATTTTCTTTGTAGAAGTTTTTAAGTTGAGTTGTAGTTATTACTAATGAGTTCTTATGAGTACGTTGCACTTGATTATATATAATGGAAATAATAAAATTATCCTCTGGTGATAGTTGGACAATCTAGAATGCCTTTTAGAGAAGGAATTGGTCCTTAGGATCCGAGGAGATATGTTTCCTTCAACAATCCACGGACAACATATATACTGACGGAAAGGCTGCGAGAGCTTGCATACTAGGTCCATTAAAACAGAAGGGAAAATGAACGCGCTAAATAAATAAATTTGTTAGGCACATATCAAAACAGTATATTTTCAGTCAGTTTTTCCAAAAAACGAAGCAAAATTAAAGTAATTTAAATAAAATATAGGAGATACAAGTAAATTCAGCAATTAAGACTGCAGTTTAGCAATTTTTCGCACACTTGAGCTCTCTGACATTTCCTCTCTTCCGACCAGCATGAATCTTGTCATTGATGGACTGTACAAAGTTCTTAGACATACAGTTGAAGAATTTCGCAGCAATGGACGGAACAAATGCATGGAAACTGTGATAACTGTCGCACACCTGACCAAAAATCGAGTCAGAAGCAGAGGTGTTCGAGATCTTCTGGTCAGGATGTTGACAAAGACAGCTTGGGGAAGCTACTTGCAAGGAACAGCTCCTCGGTGTAGTCATCGTCAAAGAGCTCAGCTTTAAGCTGTAACGCATGATGCAGGTGAGGTACACAAGGTCACTGGGAGTGACGAGGCCTCCACGATTAAGCAGCTGAAGGAACTCTTCTTTCTTACTGCTTCCTTCTTCGTCGTCTTCAAGGAGCTCCAGGTTTGCCAACTTTGACGATCACCTGCAGCACGTTGTCATACCACTTCTTTATGACAAAGGAGTTGATTGCTGGAATGAAGCAGAGTAAAGTCTTTGTGACCTCCGCATTTTCCATACTGTAAAAGTGTCCGTTATATTTTGACGCGAAGGAGCCCACTCTGGTCCACGATCTCCCGAATGAACCGCCCATTGCGCCCGATGACCTTCCCAAGAGACTCTGTGGGACCTGATTCGTGTCCTCTGCAAACTCGAGGAGCTTCCTCGCCTTTCGGACGCACTCCTTGTAGTCCCCCGTGACACGAAAGGTCGAGGTCTCTTCCTGAGATCCAGGTTGATGATGCAGCCCACGCTCCGGGCCTGCTGTATGTTTGCCCCGTGGGCTCCAATGGCTGGGCCCATGAGCTCACTGGGCACGTGGAACTCCTCTGTGTAGCCGTAGATGCTCTGAACCCGCGTGGCCTCCAGGTGCCGCTCGACTTCCTCCGTCTTGCTCTTGAGGAGGACCTTCTGTGTGAAGTTTTTGAAAGTGCATGCCCTGGATCATGGCTGCTTTCCGCTGCGTGTCCTCGTCCGTGCTCAGGACCCGCAGAGACCTCTTGGCGGGCTCGTACTTGACGGAACAGGCGTTGGTGGACTTGAAAAAGGCGGCGTGGGAGTCCTCGTCCTCTGCGTAGATGCTCTCCATCTCCAAGGGCAGTGGGATCCAAATTAGAATAAAAGTCCTTGTCCTGGATGTGTGGCATGTTGGATCGGGGGCGAAGGTGGTCCTGGTGGACCACTTGGTTGAAGCCCGGGAGTTCCCCGACGAAGACGGAGCTGCAGAAGACGGCCACGTTGCTCCGGAGCTCCTTGACTCGTGCGGGCTACCAGCCAAAGGCCTCAGAGTCCCGTGCGGTGTTGAGGACTTCCACTTCCACCCCGATGCTGAAGCTGTGCGTCCCCGGGTGGCTCGTGGCGGGAGGGGACTCCGGATGGAGGAGAAAGGGAAGCGTGAGAGGGGTAGCTCCCGGGAGTCGAAGCTCACGAGTACCTCGGAGGAAGAGGGATAGACTTCCTTCCTCCACATGGCCGCTGTAGTAAGCACCGCTCTCACAAAGCACCTCCACATGAGAGGAACCGGACACGCTCGGAGACACGGAAGAGGGTGAGGAGGCGGAGGAGGAGACGGAGCTCACTGAAGACGTGCTCGAGGACAAACAGCTCCCGCTCACCATGGAAGGAACCGGAAGTACACGGAAATATCGTCCTCGCAGAATCAGACATGCTTCAACGCAGGAAGATCTACAAAGAACAACGAACGGGCAATAAACGGACCCAAGCTTTTCACCGATCTGTATCACAGCACTTCTTCCTCATGACGAACAATCTTCTGGGAACGTTTTCACAGCAGCAGCTGTTGTGCCTACTCCCCGCCTTGGACCTACTCTGCTAGAGGTTTCGTGATTGTTTTGAGAAAGAGCATATACGTCCTTAACTTTGTTGTCCTAGGACAATCATTGGTCGTTGACGAGTGAATCTTATGAGTCTGCGCTGAATCCTTTCAAAGGATTATTATGATTGTCGGTTTGAGTTCAGTTGATGAAAAAATATCCAATCACGGATATGAGGATGAGTGATTCACCACCATGACACACTTTCATATAAACATACTTTAATGCTGAAAGGAATTGTTAGATTTAAATATTTGTTATGAAAAGGATGCCTCAAGTGATGTCATTATTTTATTCAATTGAACATGGGCTCCTAATCTTTTTTATGTGTCCAAATGTTCCTCTGTATGAATGGTTTTAGTTCCCTAAAGAACTATGAATCACGAAGTTGAGCCAAGTTATCATGTTTTTGGTAGTGAAATAAACACCACCTATATAACTATCTCCGTTCGTCCCTCCCTCCCAAAGAAATATCTAGTATATAACAAGGTCAATTTTGTCTCGGTTGGGAACCCAGATTATATATCATATTCAAAAGACGCTCTACAGTAACTCAACGAAAAGATACTGAGCCTCTCGCAAAATAATCGCTCAAACAACAATCGCTCAATCAAATCTTTTCTCAAATATACGGACACCGTATGATCAGCTTAGGATGACGTAGTACAAATTACTTTGTTTATTGAACACACAGAAACAACAGAACGATGTTTCTCTGCTATTGAAGGGAATCAGCTCTCTTATATCTTTATATCTCTATGGTAAGAACGGGTCCCACGAGACTGTATTGTGATTCCACAGGATTCCGAGCATATAGATCAGCAGGCTTGTGAGCGATCAGGAAAAAAATAGCGATCCGATCAAAATAGCGATCCAAAGTTCTTTGCGATATAGCGATATAACGATCAGGGATTTTTCCGATCAGCGATCCGATCAATTTAATTGCGATCAACAAAAAAATTACCTATGTAATACTAATTCTAAGTAGAAATTTAAATGTATATACAGTCACACCTTTATATGTATTCATCTTTATATGGCAATGGAATGATTGTTTCCCATAGCCTATGAGTTCCAAAATAACGACTTCTCCTTAGGTGCCTGTCTGTATATTTAAGGCCAAAAATATCAGAATGATTGTTTCTCATAGCCTATGAGCTCCAACACTCTGGCTCCATAATTGACATATGTCTGCTATTTTAAGACAGGAGATGCCAGAATAAATGTGTCCCATAGCCTATGGGCTCCAAAAAAATGACTTCTAAATAGTCGCCTGTCTGCATATTTTAGAACAAAAGATCAGGTCTCCGCATAAATAATAAAAATCTGTTATCATTCCGCTGGGTAATTAGATGCCATTTAATGGTCAAAGGGTAGCTGACTTACGTGTTAAAGATACTGTTGAAATATTGGGTATAACATGGAGCCGAAATGGCCCTACAAGTCTCAATGGACTTCGCTACAAAACCGTGTGATTAGACAAATTTCTCTTAGGAGAAAATTCAATATCCAAAGAAGAATCGATTTGTACAATTTCCTTGTTATCCTTGCAGTCCTCTACAGTTCTACTGCAGTTCCCTGGATTGCTGAAAAGGCTGTCATAGAAGAAGACAAGTGGCTAAGCATAATATTCCACAGAACGTATCTCCCAGCTCTAAAGCGTCCCAAACGGCATCTAAGAGGAGGATTGTCTTTATTACAGAAAATAATCCCGAAGATTTACTCAAAGGTCTTAACGGACCTCTCACAAAACCCAGAGGTTGAATGGAGGGCTCATATCTCGAGCAGCCCAGTGTATACCTATTTAATGATGGGAACATACTTTTTTAACGACATGATTAAAGATTTTTCTCCATCTTTAGGAATATTACATAGTTTGATTTGGTGGGGAAGTCCTATATTCCAATGTTCGACCACAATCGACATTATACGCCAGAACAGTAAAAAAAAGTTCTTTTACGAAAACCTGGAGCTCCCAAAAAGATTGGAAGAGTTAGCATTATCGTCTGGCACCCTTACTATACATGATCTATCTTCGGAGTCCATTTTAAGTGTGGAAGATTCCTGTTTCCTCTTAAACGATCGGCAGACAAACACTTTGTTCCTGTACCATGGCACCTCAGAATGAATTTTGACAATAACACCAAAATAGAGGCAGAAAAAATCGCTAATAAGTATTTAAAAGACTTGGAATTGCCTTCATCGTGGAAAAAGAGAATTTTGTCCTCCACCTCCAAAATAGTTCACGGCAAAAAACGCTTTACTGCCCAATTTCAAATTTCTACCAGATGTTTGTACTTTGATGCTCCGTGCAAGGATTGTGGAAAGTTATTTAATTCAATCATCCATGCCTTCTCCCATTGTCCTGTTTTACGTAACTTAAGAGACTTTCCCAAGCAACAAAATAACGTCGGAGAACGTTCTCCGAATGTTAGTTTTTGGTTCGCAGAACGTTCCCTGAAGGTTATTTTACGTTAGCATGGATGGTTTTCTTAACGTTCTCCGAACGTTCCCTGTTGGTTCTATTTACGTTCTCCTAACGTCTATTTACGTTCCCCCAACGTTCTATTTACGTTCCCCTAACGTTCTATTTACGTTCCCTACGTTATTTACGTTCTTCTAACGTTCTATTTACGTTCCCTCAACGTTATATTTACGTTCCCTTTTAGTTTATTTTAGTTCCCTTGCAGATATAATTAAACTCCTTGACAGTATTAAAATTCTATTAAGCGTTTATTTAACATTAAACCTGGAGACGAATTATATAATAGATTATAACATGTTATTTATAGCTCATAAAATTAAACAAACATAAAAATTAAATATATAAGGCTCAAAGCACATTCGTAAAAAACATATAAATAAATATTGTTATGTAATTTTTTGCTCTTGGGTAGAACACATTTATACAATATCATAAAAATAGCAAATAAAAGACTTTCGGATATACTGTACATCCTTCCACCAAATTTTGTTATGAAAGGTTGCGTGAGTGAAAAAATACAATAACACGCAGGGGGTCCAACTGCAGTTTTGAATTGTAGAAGTATAGCTAACTCATAGCTAAGAGAGGGGGGAAATGCTACTGAGAAGGAGCAAAGAAGACAGGAATGCTTACTCATATACAAACGACACATACTAATAGATGCTACAACTTCGTCCTCATCAAATCAAACTGACTTGAATGTAGAAAACTCACAAAAATACATACACCTTTGTATTTGCTTTTAAGAACCCAAGATACATAGAGATAAGTTATATCAGACAGAAGGAGTTCAGCCTGCTAGGACAGAATGGTGATTTTGACGTCACAGATATACTCTTATGTTATAAATTTTGATAAGAATTACTAAATAAACTCATATTTTTACATAGTATTATTTTGAAAAACACTAATATAAAACATAGATCGTAGAAATTCATAGGATCTTATTTAATGCAAACATATTTTATCTTTAGAATTACTTAATTAGAGGCAGGAATTGACATAAATTCAACGCAACCTCGTTAAATCATATAAATTTTCAAAATTTATAACATAAGAGTATATCTGTGACGTCAAAATCACCATTCTGTCCTAGCAGGCTGAACTCCTTCTGTCTGATATAACTTATCTCTATGTATCTTGGTTCTAAAAGCAAATACAAAGGTGTATGTATTTTTGTGAGTTTTACATTCAAGTCAGTTGATTTGATGAGGACGAAGTTGTAGCATCTATTAGTTATGTGTCGTTTGTATATGAGTTTGTTCTAATAAGAGGCTGTTTGAAGTCAGCAATATGATCCAGCTAGATTGGCTTTTATTTTTGGTCGAACTAGCTCCTCTTCACTCACAAACATAATCTTCAACCACTTAAATTTGTGGAAAAACCATAAAGTCTGGCTTGTTTAGAAACCCCAAATTATCATCACTAACGGCATATTTTTTTATACAACAGATTGAACAGGAATAAATAAATCGGGATCAACGACAAAGACAATTCATCCACAAAGCCTTTCATTATTCAAAGGAATTTTCAGAATAAAAATAGTCTCTTATGTTCAATTTATTTATTTTGCACATGATTTACTATAGAAAATAGTAAAAACTAGAGGCATATATACACTCAGAGAGTGCAAACCTCCGCCGATCCCCACCTAATGAATCACTTAACAGAATTACAATCCAATCATATATGTCTACATAAGTAGGTGTGTTTGGTGAATAATGAGTAGAGATGTAAAGTTGAGGGATATTTTGGGCGTGTGAAAGGGAGAATGTCTGAAGGGTGCAATTGAGTTCAAGCTCCTTGTTATCACTATTCTCTCTCCTCTCTTGAGGAATATTTATTTCATTTATGAAGCAGGCCAAGTCGGCCAGAACGGAAGGTATTTATTTATATTTGAATCTGTTTTTGCTTCTGTTCTGTATACCTGTAGCATAGAGATCTAAGGATATAGAGAGCTGATTCCTTTCAATAGCAGAGACAAGGAGAATATAAATAAGGTGAGTCAAAGAGGAAATCTTTGACTTATGTTTTTGATCAAAAGGAATAATTTTGTGACGTCACGAATGCTACAATGAAAAAACATTATTTTTTAGTGCAATGATTTAGTAATTATTTCTCAACTTTATCTTCCAATTGAAAATATTTCATTACAATATTGTTCTGTGCTAGTGTACAGAACCCATGTTGCATGAAAATTTGTTAAGTAAATGATTTATCATTAGTATTCATTATTTTAAGTAATTAGCCAATAATAGTTTCAAACCATAAAAATAATTTTTATATTCAAGATTTTCATTTATTTCAAGAAATTTATAAATCACAATAATAGAATTCTACATATGTACATATAAAAAAGGGGAAAATAAGAATATGAATAGAATTACGCTCATTAGTAACCTGACCTATGTGTTTTCACTAGCATTTTTCAGTTTAAGTAGCTTATTAAGAAAATTGACTCGAATCCGTGTTCTTATTACAAAAGCAATAATAATTTATTTTGACCAATTTGGATATAAATTGATAAGTGGCTTAAAAATTCTTAGAAAAACATGGGGTCTTTACCGATTGCGTCTTGATGGCTATTATGAAAAAAATGGAAATGATTTTCTAAGAGGTGGCAGAACTTCAAAAATCGGGAGAAGGGGCGGTAATAACTCAATCCAAGGACTTAGTGTTTCTTCAAATCCTTCAATGTTACTCCTCTGTTTCACCAAATGTGGGTGGAGTTCTTTAAACTTCCTGAGTATCCAGCAATATAGGAGAGACCCTCGTTGGAACAGTCATTGGAATTTTTCCTGTGTTTGCCGACTAGGCAGAGGAAGGAGTTTCCGTGAGCGCAAGTACTCAAAGGCCCGGGTACATATGCTCCGTAGAATGAGGGCGGTAGTTACATCTTCTTTTGAGTAGCCCTGAATGAACTTTGTCAAAGGATTAATTAACCTTCTTGTTTGAATTCGCTGTGTAATTATTTTCCAATGAGGTTCTAATTAAAGTTTCCTTAAAGTGTTATGAGCCAAGTTTGAGGCACTTAGCTTTGTAGCAGGACAGCTTCATTTTCTTGACTGAGAGTTCCTTATTCCTTCTCACTAGTCAACTCACAATTTTTTTCGTTCACGGGCTTCTTGACGAACCTGTCTGAAGGACTTGGACACACTTGAGGAGGGTGATCCAGGGATGAAGAGTGTAAGAACAACTTGAGACTAAAGCTTCTTCCTATTCTTCCAGCCTGAATATTCCTTTGGAAGTCATCTAGAGTAAAATGACGATCGCAAATCTTCGCATTCTTTAAGCTAATCCTGTCGGATCTTCTGCATCGTGCAATCCACAGATGTTGGATATTGGGATCCCTCGTCGGAAGTGCAAAATATAATGCATCTCGAGGATTATAGCAAGAGGGGATGGCACTAACACCATTACTTCCTCGAGGATATCACATTTTCGCTTTACAATACAAACTGAACTAGAATTCAAGCGTAGCACTTGTGATATCACAACAAAATAGTCAGCTGTCGCCCTGCAATTGCCTACGTCGATTCCCATTGCCTCACCTTATTTATATTCTCCTTGAGCAGAGAAAACAGCGTTCTGTTGTTTCTGTGTGATCCAAAACAAACAAAGTAATTTGATCTACATCATAATAAGTTCATATTATTTGGATCGAAGTAGATTATATATTATTCGTAACAAAATACTTGAGGTATTTTCTATTTTGAAGGAGTAGACTTGATATGCAGTTACCTTCTTGTGTCCAGAGTCCCTTATTCCACAGGATTCCTGGACAAGGGGAACTCCCTACCTCATCTCTCAGCCGGACTGGACTATTCTTATTGTGAGTTGTTGAATGACCTCCTTGTCACTGCTGGTTTACCCACGAGGCTTGTTTTCTAATCAGATTCATTCTTTTAGCATATTGAGGCCAACTTTACGGCGAAAATGATGACTGAGGACAGTGAATTAATTATCCCTTCAGAATTCATCTGGGGAGGAGTGAATCAAGTACATCAAGACAGTTCTCGCGGGGGAGGCACGTGCAATCCTCCCTCCATAGCGAGGAGGACTGTTAGGCACGGATTGAGACTCATCCACGGATCATGTAGCCAACGACTAAGTTGAATGCCTAAAAGACGACCATTCCTTACTTCTTTGCTAATTCCAAGATATGGTTCTTCAGTCAAAACGGAGAGCAAGCAACAGGACTGACTTCCTTTTGAGGAAAAAATCATCATCTCTCGTATAAACTGACTTGTTCTTATTGTAAGTTATTCAATGACATCCTCAACACTAATAATCATTAAGACATATGATATTAAATACTTTATTTGTTTTTCAGCATAGGTGAGGCTCTAATTATCGTCAATGAGCATAGATCATTGAGTGGCATGACTAAATTAGGAACCGACGAGTAATCTAGGACACCGGAGAGCTATATCTTTCTTCAGATCTCTGAAACCGCCACGCCAAGGGGCAGACAGCGAGGACTTTAATATGCTTAGGCAGTTCGGGACATTCCTTGGCTGTTCTGGAATTAACAATGAAAGATTCGAGAAAAGTCACATACATTTTGTTTGCTTCCGTTCCGTATAAGATAATGTATATTATCTTTTAAGAGCTTTTAGATCTTATTAGGATCTCTATTGTGTAATATCTTCATCGACTTTCTTAATGCATGGCGGAACCCCCTCGATGGTGTAGCTTACCCCTATATCCTAATCGATTTTTTCGTATGTTTTATGTATCGCTTTTCTAGTAGGGGAAAATTAAATTGTTTAAATAAATAAAAATTAAAACACTGCTAACTATATAATGGCCTTTATTTCTTTAAAAGCATTTAGTTTCCACAATAACATAATAACCTTTCTAGAGTCCAAAGGTGTATTCAAATAGTATTCAATTAGACCTTCAAGACAGTTGATTTATATTTAATCTAAGACTTAATATGGACTGATGATACCTAGTACAAAACTATATGTTGTAAGTTATACTTATATAAACTATCAGCCAATCTGACAAATAGAAGTCTTACTCCATAAAATTATTCGATCAGGGTGCGTATGATTGTGTTGTGTAAGCAAGTTCGTCACCTAATAATCATAAAATATAGAAGAGAGGCAGAAAATAATTTATATTTCACAAAAATAAATACTGATATGAATATATACAATGTTTCTAATAGCTGTTGAAACTATACATTTTTACAATAAATAGCTTATGCTAATTAATTTTACAGTAACATATAGTTTGGTCTTTGAAAATATTAATGACCATATACCAAATTATTGATGCTTAAATTGAATGAGATTAGTAAGAATGCTTCGCATCCTTGTTCCTTGAATATCCTTACTTTCTTTCCTAAATGGAAGTCTTATACTTATACAACATTTTGAAATCTGTTTAATGAGACAATAAATGGTTGGATTCCGGTGAGGAATCAAAAATCAATATTTTGAAATCTTTTTTCAATACAATATTTTTTATTACAGCCATAGATATTTTTAAAATTAAGTTAGATTCTTTTGGCAGTCTATTATTGCATGAATTAATCAATCTTCTTAAACGTTTTCACTCTCTTGACAAACATATATTACATATTTTGATGGATATTTTAACGCTCTACTTAAAATCCTCCACAATACGGCAAATTCCTCGATAATATGGCATTTTCGCTTTACAATACAAACTGAACTAGAAATCAAGCGTAGCAGCTGTGACATCACAACAAAATAGTCAGCTGTCCCTCTCCAATTGCCTACGTCGATTATCATTGCCTCACCTTATTTATACTCTCCTTGAGAAACACCCCAAAAGAGACTCCACCGTTCCCTCAAAACTCCTCTATGTTTTGGTGTGTTCCTACTTACGTATGCATGAATAATATTCATTTTTGTGAAATAATAAGCAAATTAGTTCTACGGATTAATTTACATATTTATTTACAGATCATAGACAAACTTGAATTCCATCGCTGAATCATAATATGTTTAATATTTGTTTCGGTAAGACGCGTTCTTTTACATGACAATAAATCTTTATAGACACTAAAAACTCGTTCTGCGTCACAATTTACAATTGGGGCATTTTTATATACAATAGATTTTGGATTATTTACACCTACAGTTTCTCTTAAATAAAAATATCCGACGTTTTTAGACAAAATTTCTGTAATTTTTTCCTTGTAGGCAGGGTTTTTTATGTCCAATATTGCATCTTCGACTAGTGTTGAGCTAATCATGAGGGGAAGCCTCTCTTCCAGCGCCTTGATGAGGGTTGGTATCCCATCCATATCCTCATGGATGGAATTTATTTCCTTCCACAAGGACTCCTTATTCACCAGATCTTTAAGTGTTATTAAGGATGTACATTCATCATCCATCTCGTTGATGAATTTTTTTATGGCAGAGAAGTGAATCCAGTAATAACTCACTGCTTTTATCCAAGTTCCCTATCGCGTAATTACAGGCGAAGGTGGCAAGGGAACTTGGAGAGAATCAGTGAATTTTCGTTTTCTAGAGGCGGAAAACAAAAATAGCTTCTTCATTTCTCCAACGAAGAGATTAGCTTCAGGGTTCTCATTGCGGCAAAACTCGGCCAGTCTGTGGAATCCATGAGCCAAACATGTCACATGGATTACTTTAGGGAAGGATTTCTTCAGTTCGCCCGCCGCCTTGACGCAATACGATGCCCCATCCGAAATAAAAAGCTTTAACTGACTCGCCTGGTAATCCGGCCCAAGAAAGTGGTCAACATTCTTCCGAACCAAATTGAAGACTTTTAAATGGTTCAAGGATCCAACATTTAATAAGTCTATCAAGTAGGGTTTGGTTGGATTATCACCATCCAATGATCCCATCAACACAGCCGTCATAGGTCTGTCCTTGATGTCTCTTGTCTCATCCAATGAGATGTAAACATCTTTTCCTTGGACATTCTCTTTGATCTGGGACAGGATGTTGGAGCTCTGGGATTTCAAATGGTTATTAATAGTAGGGCGGGATGGAGGCCTTTGTCCACAATATTTTTCCATGAAGGCAATGAAATTTGGATGATTCACGACTGACAGAGGGATATTACACGATGATAAAAGTTTGGTCACATCATCTATGAAGGAGGACGAACTATCCAAACTAATTAAATTAGCTCGGAATCTCCTAAAGTTGATCCTGTGATTCTTACTATCCATGTGTCGCTCCAAAGGATATAGCTTGACAAGGATTACACTAAATCTGCAGAGCCGACAGGTCATTTTCTTAGTGCCATCATTATAACTCCAAACGTCGGAGCCACCATTGGCTTCAATCCACGAGTTGGGCGTTATTTTAGGCATTATTTATCTAACGGAATAGTAATTTTAACTCTATGATCTTCGGACACAAATTCTTACTGTGGATATACATAGAACAGAAGCAAAAACAGAGATTCAAATATAAAATAAATACCTTCTGTTCTGGCCGACTTGGCCTGCTTCATAAATGAAATAAATATTCCTCAAGAGAGGAGAGAGAATAGTGATAACAAGGAGCTTGAACTCAATTGCACCCTTCAGACATTCTTCCTTTCACACGCCCAAAATATCCCTCAACTTTACATCTCTATATAATGAGTGAGGAGAGAGCAAAGAAAATAATATATACACTCAGAGAGTGTGTACCTCCGCCGATCCCCACAACATTCCTATTCAAACATTCTCCCTTTCACACGCCCGATTTTCTATCTCTAATCATTGTTTCCTCTCTGTTAGCTCATTTTGCATATTAAAAAAGCACTCAGAGATGAGAAGACGGAAGAAGTTTAAGCTACGTCACTGGGTTAACATAGTCCTGAGCTGATATATGAACAATAATACGTCAATGAATATTTTTTTAGCGTTTGTTCTTTCCTACTCCCTGAATAGAGACCCCATTTCATTAGTATTTTGCCTCATTTTGCATATTAAAAAAGCACTCAGAGATGGGAAGACGAAGAAGTTTAAGATACGTCACTGGGTTAACATAGTCCTGAGCTGATATATGAACAATAAACGTCAATGAATATTTTTTTAGCGTTTGTTCTTTCCTACTCCCTGAATAGAGACCCCCATTCATTATTATTATTAGTAGTATTTTGCTCATTTTGCATATTAAAAAGCACTTAGAGATGCCAAAATTTATCACTTGTTACTTTTGGCATTTTCAACAACTCCACAAAGTTTCATTCGAATCCGTTTAGTACTTTTGAGTTATCCTGCTGACAAACAAACCAACAAACGCCAGTGAAAACTAGAGGCATATATCCACTCAAAGAGTGCAAACCTCCGCCGATCCCCACCTAATGAATCACTTAACAGAATTACAATCCATCATATATGTCTACATAAGTAGGTGTGTTTGGTGAAAAATGAGTGAGGAGAGAGCAAAAAATAATATATACACTCAGAGAGTGTGTACCTCCGCCGATCCCCACAACATTCCTATTCAAACATTCTCCCTTTCACACGCCCGATTTTCTATCTCTAATCATTGTTTCCTCTCTGTTAGCTCATTTTGCATATTAAAAAAGCACTCAGAGATGGGAAGACGGAAGAAGTTTAAGCTACGTCACTGGGTTAACATAGTCCTGAGCTGATATATGAACAATAATACGTCAATGAATATTTTTTTAGCGTTTGTTCTTTCCTACTCCCTGAATAGAGACCCCATTTCATTTAGTATTTTGCTCATTTTGCATATTAAAAAAGCACTCAGAGATGGGAAGACGGAAGAAGTTTAAGCTACGTCACTGGGTTAACATAGTCCTGAGCTGATATATGAACAATAATACGTCAATGAATATTTTTTTAGCGTTTGTTCTTTCCTACTCCCTGAATAGAGACCCCATTTCATTATTATTAGTATTTTGCTCATTTTGCATATTAAAAAAGCACTTAGAGATGGCAAAATTTAATCACTTGTTACTTTTGGCATTTCCAACAACTCCACAAAGTTTCATTCGAATCCGTTCAGTACTTTTTGAGTTATCCTGCTGACTAACAAACCAACAAACAAACGCCAGTGAAAACAATACCTCCTTCGGCGGAGGTAATTAAAATAAAAGAGATTTACTCGACTCAATCAGATATTTATTGAATCGATGTAGTCCTTTACATTATAATATTTGTTATATTTTATTGTAAATCAGGTAGAAAAAATACCATTCCGTGGAAATATGTGGGGGATCTGGTACGGTTTTATCCGTCTTACTCCGCTGGACATCTCTAATTTCTACAACGGATCATGAGGCAGTACAGTAAATTTGCCTAAAGACAAAAAAAATAATTATTTTAAGTCTTTGTTATTTTATTTTTATTCGCGACATTATTTTTTATGTCTGTATTTTTTGATAAAAAAATTGCTTCCTTAATTTTTTTTATAATTATTTTTTCTAGATAGTGCTGCTAGATTTTAGATTTAATTTTAACTATAATGTTTATTTATATATTTTTTATATGTAATATCTATATATCAATAAAGTCTTTTTTGGAAATTTTATACATAAGGCAAACTATTTTTTTACTAAAACGATACCCTATATAGATGAAAAGTTTTGTGGATGCATCTTTTGTCATTGACACATATTTATTTAATCCCAGGATGGAACCATTTTATATTATCTTTCGTTAGTTTTGAGAAGGTTCCCTGAACGTTAGGAGGGTAACCAAAAGCGAACGTTATTTTCGTTAGTTATGGGAACGTTCCCCGAACGTTTTTTCCGTTAGTTTTTATGTAACCATGAGGAAACGTTATTAGAACGTTTGTTTTTTGGTAAGGTTCGAACCTAACCTTTAAGGAACCAAAAACTAACGTTAGAATAACGTTATGTGTTGATTGGGTTGTCCTTCTAAATGTTCCTGGAATAACTGGAAAACTGATCGCTCCCATAATTCTCTTCGGATTAAATTCTAATCTGCGGACAGCATCTCCGAAAACAAAAGCAATTGAATTTGCGCTTTCGAGTCACAAAAGCTACATCGCAGAGCGTTTATCTTCGGGAGAAGCTATTCAAGAGGGTGACTTAAAATCCATTGTTATATCAGTAGCAGCTCGATACATGGCGCTCTCCATTAGGATTCCAGAGGACTCAAGCTGGAGATTTGCGAGTGACATCGTTCGTTATTTCCCCTCCTGTTCCGAGAGGACTTCTCATCATCTGAAGTTTTTAATACGATTTTACAAAAAGTCTAGTTTTAAATTAAATGACTCCTATTTCTTCCAAATCACGTTAATGTTATTTTAATGTCCAATTAATTTCAACTTTGTAGTATTAAGTTATTGTACTTTTATGTGAGCGTTTAATGTTTTGTATTGACTTTATTTAGCGTATAAATTTTAAACTATAATGTTTATTTATATATTGTATATGCATTTACGCAAAATTCAATAAAGTCTTAATAGGATTTATATATATATATATATATATATATATATATATATATATATATATATATATATATATATATATATATATATCAGATAGTACACACTGGCTTTTTCCATTAGTATTAGTCTGTATTTTGTGTTTTCTAAACAAATATTAGTTGTTGGAATGGATTTTGGTCATGTGACAGCCAACACCCCCGCCGTTTCATAATGTATAAACTTAGGTTCCGAAATATTTTTCGTGTGACGTCACATCTGCCAGAAAACATAAACAAATCACTTTTACTATATATAATAAGTATTAAATCCCTACTCAAATTATCATTAGTGCATCTTATTCTTTCAAAAAATAAGTCTTTGTGTAATATATGATTATAAACAGTATTTTTTATAATTTATTTCGTTGTTTTGTATGTGTTTAATGATTGAAGAGTTTGCTTTTTCATGAAATATTTTGGATAGTTTCAGCAAATTTAAATTATCAAAAATTTATGAGTACCCACAAAATTTAATTTGATTCCATTCTCTAATAGAACTGTGATAATTAATTATTCTATGATCTAATTAAGGCTAAATTCGATTATATTTAACATATTTTACTTATAAAGTAGACCTCTTTTGGCATATGTGACGTCATGCTCATGAGGTAGGTTGCGTGGCGGTGTATTTTTTTTACTTTCATTGGTTAAATGGCTCTACCTTACTTTTAACTACCTTGGTGACAGCTAGTTAAGTTTTAAGAAATGTAGGGTTTGTCTCAAAAATCCTTATTACAATTTTTTTTTCTTTTTAAGTTAGTTTATACAAATTGATCGGATCGCTATTTTTAGTGATTTTCTTACGATCAAAAGATATAAAGATCAGGACCTTTTGCGATACTCCGATCAGCGATCAAATATCGCTATATCGCTATTTATCGCCGATCAGAAAAAACTCAGATCAACAAGCCTGCAGATCAGTGATGTGACTATTTAGGCTTATGACTATCTTGTATTATCCCTTCTATTGTGTTAGGGTCAAAATTGACCCGTTTCTAGTTTGAATGTGTAAAAATTACCATTTGCTTTTTTGCTCTGGAATGAGGCTTCATCTAATCCTCAGACACACCCGATTGAATGCAGAAATATCATTTTTCACCATTTTAGTAAATTATAAAGGTCTCCAAAAAAAAAAGTTACATCTGTGGTGTTACGGGTCAAAAATGACCCGGCAGAGAATACTGGCTGTTTTATGCATCACCTAAAAGCTATGGGTTGCTCTGAGGATCAATTGTGGCCCAATATGCCCAGTTATGGCCCACACACACACACACGCCCCCCCACACACACAAACAGGCTTCTTTCACATGCACAGACAGACACATATAGAAAGCGCATTCAGGCACACACACACATTTTACAGGAGTGGTACATTTTAAAACACTGTGTCTGTGGAGCCAACTAAAGAAATTTCCCACACTGGTTCCATTTATATGAATGTTGTTGCGGCAGCCGGCTAATCCGGAGCCTTCTTAACCTCATGTACATAAATACTTTGTGTTCCCCCTTTTTGTTTTCATATTTTACTCAGTGTGTGCTGAGAGCTTGTACAGGAGAGTTATAGTATCTCATAGTTATTGAAAATTCCATAATAATAATCTTCCATTTTCAACCTCATTCGTCTTCGTTATTCGGAATCTTGAGGGTTATTTATTGGGAGTTATCCACTAACGGAGGAAATCGGCGCACATTCAACAAATGTATACTAAGCCAACAATGACTTGAAAAACAATATTGGAAGAAAACTGGGGATTTTAAGCATTTTAAAGCATTTTAAATCACGGGTCAAAATTGACCCGCGAACACCACAGGTGTAAACAGCTTTCTAACACAATATAAGGGTTATGATTACTTAAAATTTTGCATGCTTTTTTCGCTGCAAGGGGTATTGATAAATATTGAATCTAGGATGCCATGAGCTAAGGCAAACAATATTTTCTTGAGAAAGCATCCTATCAAAATGAACCAAGTTTTAGGGCCGGTCATGGGATGAACGTTGCCCATGGTGATGGGCAGAATAGTATATTTAATGTTGTTACCTTACTTTAGTAGTTGGTTTTCCCTCAAATACTGAAATACAAAAGTTTAATTATTCTGCACTTTGTTTAAAAAATTATGTTCTGTTTTATCTTATTGATTGTTATCCATGTAGAATTAATTGATAATGTTGCTTGTTCACAAACAGTATTAGTTCCACATTAACAACCTATTAATTCAATCGCTTCACTTTGATCACTACAAACTAACCTCAACTCTATCACTGAACACATTCCCTTAAATAAAAATTTTCCTTCTTCTTCTATAACCATCGAAACACTAAAGATGAAAAAAATAAGAATTGCAAATAATCTCTCATCTTGTCTGAGTTGAGTTTTTTTAAAATATACCTTTGTATATTGTTTTATTTATATCCGATAAAATATCTTCTGCCCCTAAGACAAAATTTTAATAATATTTATTCATCAGGTTCATCACTTTATTTTATATTTTTTTACTTAAATACTTAATTAAAAATTAAAATGAACTGTTGAGTAACAAAATCTTCAAAACATTACTAATGATAAAAGGAGCACAACTTTCAGAGCAATATACTCATTTGAATACAAAAAAAATCTTTGAAAAATATCCAACAAACGACATACCAAGTTTTACTTTTATTCCAACATAGTTCCCAAGATGCCAAATATAGTTCTTACTGAGGAATTTTAGTCAAAAATATACCAAAAACTACTTGGAATCGGTCTAAGAATCACATTTGAGAATATAATTGCAGTCGTAATGAAAATTTAGTTACCATGTTATAATTTGATTCAAGAAAATATATTTATATTAGCAATGTTTAATTATACAAGTATTTCAATGGGTCAAAAAATAAATTTCAATTAATAACGTATTATATATCAAAAATATAGGTCAAATATTTATTTAAACTGATTATTTTATATTATCATTCTAGGTAAGCCGATTTATTTACAATACACTTGGTTTTACTTGGCGTAAGGGCTAGCAGTCACATTCGGATCCATGCTCTGCTCCACAAGGCCGGACTTCCATCCCTCAATGGGATATCGGTTCGGGCTGTGGCTATGGAAACCTGGAAATGCTTTGCAAGCCGGGATGGTAGTAATGGCGATAGAAAACCGGTAGGCAAGATCTTATTCTGTGCCCAAGGGGGGGGGGGGGGTCAGATCTACTCGTTCTCGGACTGCGGTCTCATCCGATCTCCTGTCCCTAAGTCAGTGGGTACATTCGTCACCAGAGCTGCAGCTATTCCCTTCCCTGGCATCGAGAGACGATTGAGGCTACTACATAATGAGGCGGATTTCCCCCCGCTGTGTCCGGAAATTATTATGAAAAACCCCTTTACGGACTCCCATCAAAATGGTTCCGATACCGCTTAGCCACGTCTTCTCTATTTATGAGCAAGTCCCATGTGGATCCAAAAAAAACGGGGATGCCATTGGTGTGGGGAGGTCGAGGAAACGTCTTTCCACTTCTTCTATCACTGCCTTAAAGTTGTCCCAGTCATTAAAGCTGTGGAAGAGATAATGTTAGAAGAACTCGGAGTATCATTAACCTCTACTGACTGGCTTGTATCAACATCTCCAACTTACGAGGAGGCTTACAAGATCGAGCACATGGTATCCACTGTACAAAGGACTCTCTATGGTTCAAGAACGTGCGGAGGTGGACTTCCTATGGGTCTCCAAGACATCGTCCAAAGAAATCTAGACATTCTGCGCTCTATCCACAGGGAAAATTTCAAAACAAATGGGCCCTCTCTCCTTCATGGGGACCAAGACAACAAATAAAAAGAAAAATCTCCACCTCAAGACTGGGGATCTTAATAATTATTTTATCCATTGAATATTAGACACATGGAAAGGAAGATAAAAAAACACACGCCTAATTTTCAACAGCATGCGGGCTTCATTTTTAGTATTGCTTAGTCATCACATCGTGTATACGTGCTTGATCTTGCTCCAATAGACAATCATGGTGAACATGTGTTGCGCCCCTGGATGCAAGCAGGGATACAAGAGCACCCCAAAAGATCCTTCGGTGACTTTTCACACGTTCCCCAAGAAGGACTCCATCCTTTCGGAGTGGATCAAAGCCATTCCTAGGGATACATCTAATTAGACACCAACATCGAGTTCAAGAATATGTAGTCTCCATTTCCTTCATTCGGACTTCGTAACAGCTTCTGAGGATCCTACTCGAAATATAGGGAGAACCCTCCAAAAAAGGTATGGACTTATTTTGGCTTGTTTTTTAATTTTTTATTAATTAAACTTTTGTTAATTTCTAGACGTTTGAAAGATGGTGTCATTCCCTCAAAATGGCCTAATCTCCCCACTTATCTCTCCTCGAAAAGGCAACTCCCGAGGCCAACGCAAGCAGCTACCACTAGCAAGAGAAGTGTCCTCATCAATGAGAGACAAGAGGCTCTCCGTAAAGAACTCTCCATGAAGGAATCCGTCAAGACTGCCCAGGAACTTTATCATAAGTTGACATCAGAGACTTTGCCTTCGGGATTCACTCTACTTCAACTTCCAAAGGTGTCACTTGTGAAGATGGTTTCAACAGAGAACGGAATGGACATTTCTTTAAGTTTGGAAGTTGATGAAGATCTATCCTTTCAAATGTATCACCGTCACTCCCTTCTGGAAAAGAGCTTAGTATCTCACTGTATGACGTCGATTAAAAAGATCCGTTCAATCACTGAGGCTCTTAATATAGCTGCTTATTTGGGGTCGAGGGATCAACTTCCGGACAAAGAAATGTTCGAGGATATTCGTGCTCGGCTTGAGAGATACATACACTCGGCTGAATTAGAAGAAGTTCATTATTCAAAGCTCTCATTCATTTTTGAGCAAATGAATCTTCTTTTCAAACCGCGAAGTGGAAGAAGATATTCTCCTGGACTCCTTTCTTCTTGTTTGATGTGGCAAAATATCAATTCCGGCCTCTATGAACAACTTCATTCCTCTAATGCAATGTCGCTTCCCTCTCCAAGATACCTGAGATCAATTGCATGCTCTGTTACTGTGGAAGCAGGACTATCATCATCGACAATCCGATACCTCCAATCACGAATCCAAGACCTTTGCACAAGAGAAAAAACGTCACATTGATCATTGATGAAGTTTACTCTGCTCAACGAATTGAATTCGTCAGATGAAAGTTTCTGGGCAACGAAAATAATCAGGCCACGAAGACCGTTCTCACATTTATGATCAAATCGGCTGGTGGGAAATACATGGACGTCGTCGCACTAGTTCCAGTAGTGAAATTAACAGCTGAACTATTATTTAATCAGTATACACGGATCATGAAAACCCTTTGGGAAATCGACTTCACCGTCGTGTCCTTGTCTGTTGATAATCACACCGTAAATAGAAGATTTTACACCCAATTTCTATGTGAAGATAATCTACAGACATGGATTCCTCATCCCCACGACAGTTCCAAACGCGTTCATCTCCTCATCGATTCAGTCCACAATTTCAAAAATATTTACAACTGCTTCCAAAGGAAAGACTACCTAGAATTAAACGACGAGATTCATGATCAAAGTCGCAAAAGAGCAGCCAATAAATTGAATCTTAAGGAAAGAAAGATTGCTAAGCTTCTTTCAAAAGCTTAATTATTTATTGAACTCTTTTTTGGTGTCCTTTTTATATGTATGTACTAATGTATTAATAAACTATTATTCATATTTGTTCCCGACTCATTTATTTCATTTACATATAAATTTAAACCTTCATCAAAGCATTAGAACAGTTCAATTTATTATAATATTTAACATATATACGTCTATAAAAGAAGAATAAATGCCCGCATCATGTGCGCGTAAAATTCTTTCTTCCTTTCCATGTGTCTAGTATTCTATGTTTTATCACACCTTTTTTACCAGTTTCTCTATCTTATTATCGTGTCTATCGTGCCCTGTATTTCTTATGATTAATTTTAATGCCATTTGTATTAACATCAAAAGACAACGCAGGTTTTAAGTTTGTATAATTCCAGTTGATTCGAACCTACTAATATTTTCAAAATGTATTATATATGCATATAGAAAAAGTGAAATATAGAAATTAATGATAAAAAAAGAGCTGCAGCTATTTGGAATAGTAGCCTACACTTCGCAACGCCAAAACCATGAGGGAAGCATATGTAGTTACCAAGTCTATGGAAAAATGTGGCCCTATATAATCTATAGCAGACGATAGTGTTTTTTTAATTATTTACCTCCGCCAAAGAAGGTATTGTTACCTCCGCCGAAGGAGGTATTGTTTTCACTGGCGTTGGTTTGTTGGTTGGTTGGTTTGTTTGACAGCAGGATAACTCAAAAAATACGGAACGGATTCGGATGAAACTTTGTGGAGTTGTTGGAAATGCCAAAAGAAACAAGTGATTAAATTTTGGCATCTCTGGGTGCAGAATTAAGATGCAAAATGAGCTAAATACTAATAAATATTTCAAGTTAGCCTAATCTGCCAGTAGATGTCGCTGTGCTGTGAAATCGGGTGCCGGGAGCGTCTTCCTCTCGGAATTTCCGTCTAGGGGAACCCTCCCCGTCCCTCTACGCCGCCCAGTCGTGAAAAATCCGCCTCGGAAGGCTCATAAGGACCCGTGACGGCGGAGGCTTGCACTCTCTGAGTGTATATATGTCTCTAGTTTTCACTGGCGTTGGTTTGTTGGTTGGTTTGTTTGTCAGCAGGATAACTCAAAAAGTACGGAACACATTCGGATGAAACTTTGTGGAGTTGTTGGAAATGCCAAAAGGAACAAGTGATTAAATTTTGGCATCTCTGAGTGCTTCTTTAAGATGCCAAATGAGCTAAATACTAATAAATATTTCTAGTTAGCCTACTCTGCCAATAGACATCGCTGTACTATGAAATTGGGTGCCGGGAGCGTCTTCCTCTCGAAATTTCTGTCGAGGGGAACCCTCCCCCGTCCCTCTACGCCGCCCCATTCGTGAAAAATCCGCCTCGGAAGGCTCATAAGGACCCCGTGACGGAGGAGGTTTACACTCTCTGAGTGTATACATGCCTCTAGTTTATTTTTTAAATTTACGGTTGTTTTTATTTCTTCGAAAAACCTTTTGCTATTAATTAAATATTTATATTTTTGCATTTTTTTCAATTCATATAGTCTTATATATTTTTTTTTACCTTGTATTAATTATTTTTAAATTCCTGACATCCCAGACCAGCCGAAGTACTAGGATATTTCTTGGGAAAATATAGACGATTACACTTAAATTCAAATGAAATTATTTTTCCTTAATATCAAATATTTTCTCCGCCGTGTGATCCACTTTGTCTCACAATGATGTGGATCTTCGCTACACTATTTAGGAATGCTCGCGTATAATTTTGTCGATTAAAACCAATCATTACGAATGTGATGTATGTATAGCATTTATAAACATTTGAGTCCGTCCTTATTCTTAAGGTTGAGTAAAAGGTTTAGCCCTTTTCAAAATGAATTCCTCAATAGAATCCTATATGATCATCCTGATGACATGGCGCATCATATTGATAATTGAGAACTTCGACTTTGATTCGCAAACGAAGTGAAATCCGTCTTCAATGGAATTTTTAGTGAGTGAGTCAAACGTCTAGCAAATCCACTTTGATTCCTTTGTACATAGTGTTGAGTAAAGAACTCTATTAATACTGGATCCCCATTGTTAATCTAAGATGGACAATGATATATTAACTATAAAGTTAAGAGACAACTTCAGAAGCCGGCCATGAAGAGCAACTTCTGAGGGACTTAAAACTAATAGCACAACATGATACACATGACTTGACAATCCTGCGGACTTTGTATTGCTATTTTCGTTGATTATGATGTTTTAAGCATGTGCAGTCATTCAAAAAGGAATTGAACAATCCTGGATCCATAGATACAGTCTATCTTTATGGATCCAGGATTTTTAGAGAAAATCATTAATATTTTTATATATAAATGCCAAGAAAAGTAATTAAAAAAAAAATTGTGATAGAACGGTCCAAAGTACTAAAGATTTAAGAAAATCATTATTGGCTTACAGCTGCCCGTCCGTTTCACAACAAAAAAATAAAAATCTATTTTTTGGGAATGTCTCTGTTTGGTCTGAATATCATAGAAAAAATGTATAACTTCATAAATTATTGTATAAATATAACACTATTTCTTGAGTTTTTTATATTCATTTTGGTCTAACAATTTCCGAAATATGAAATTTATATTAGAATCTTAGTCGATTTTTATATAATCAAGTATGAATGTTGAGGTTGTACAAAATCAAAGCTAAGAGAAATGGTTGTTATGGGTGGAAACAAGATACACTATTTATCTTGGGTTGAAATTACACGGGGGCTTAAGTCCTAGGGCAGGGGTCGGCAATTACGTTTGTACGCAGGCCAATTTTTTTTTACAGACAATGACATGGCGGGCCATAGTTGGTTGTCTCAGAGGTCTGGTGGCCCAATTGAAGGGAATGCACCACAAATGCACGCACTACATTGCCTAATTCACCAGAGTATCCTGTGCGCCAGACTCAGTGGTGTGCTGACTGGATAAAGTGATGAGAGTCATTGTCTGGGTTACATCAAACACAGAGCACCGTCTATTTCGCCAACTTGTTGCTGAGTCAGAGGCCTGCTACAAAGATCAGCTACTTCACAATGACGTGTGTTGGTTAAGTAAAGGAAATGCATTGGAGCGCTTCTGTGCTGAACCTGCAACTACAAGGGAGAGGGAAACCCATTGTAGACATGATCGAGAAGATGGATTCAATTACAAGTAAGCTGGAGTTGTTCCAGTCTGATCTAGCAAGTGGAAGGCTCTTGCACTTTGCAATATTAAAATCACGGGGAGGGGGCCAAGTGACTGGAATTATGACTGTATTCCTCAATAAATGTTTCGAAATTAATAGGATTGCTGAATGCCTTTTTTTCTTGTTGAAAATATGAGGCTTAAGAAAAAAAAATAACATCAAATTAATGTCGTTTCGTGGGCTGGACAAAATAAATGGCGGGCCAAAATTGGCCCGCGGGCCACTATTTGCCGACCCCTGTCCTAGGGGGTAATAGTCAGGGGGGGGGGGGGATTGCTCGGAGGGTAAAAATCCAGGAGGCATTATTCCTAAAACCCCAAGAAGGTTGTCGTCTGAGTAATGTCGGGAAACACAGGTTACCTTTTCTGTAGCTTATGAAATATTTAAGTTTTTTTAGGGATGATTAAATGTTCTTAAGCGCATTTTCCAGCGACTTAATCGAAAAGTTGAATTCATAAAATATGTAGAGCATCTTTCATGGAATAGTAAACGCTTATTTTTCGTATTTTGTAAAAATATGCCTTGCTTCATTTTAAGAAAATACATCACATATATTGTGACGCCACTATATTGTTACCTTGGGTCTTTCTGTTCTTCCTTTTTACTCAAGCATCATTTTGAGAAAATACACCACAAAGATAGTGCTGTCAAAGGTATGAAAAAGGATGTATGCAAAAACATAGAAATAGTTATTTTTAACTCACTAGGAACCATGCGATGATTAAAAATGTAGTATATTGTAAATGTGGTCTTAAGTATTTTCAAAGTAATTGGATTAATAATTCATAAGGCTTCTAAAACAGCAAATTAATACTACAAATATACAACACACAAACATATGCATTAAAAATATTTGGGGGCTTAACCAAATAATATAAAAGTTTTGTAATTACTATGATCTTCAGTTTTAATGCTGCTGTGTGTTCACAGGTCTAGGGAATGTATTCTTAGAATACAAGAACTTGCATTACTATTGTTTCATCTATAAACTAATACAATGAATACTAAAACATCAGGAATGGTAAGTCGCGCAACCTTTCAAAACATACAAAGTGGGATCGACTAATTTATTTATTTGCCGCGTGAATTAAGTAGTGGAAGTGTGTAGAGGAATCGTTTTAGAACTACCTATTTATCTTCAAACTAGACGACAATGGGGAAGGTTTGTGTTGCTCCGGGTTGCAGAGTGGCTACAAACCAAAGGGCAATGAGGGGAAAAAGAGACGGTTTCATATGTTCCCCAAGCATGAGTCCCTACGCCAACTCTGGAAAAAGGCTGTTCCGCGAAAAATTAGATACCTTCAAGACATTCTGCGTTGTGTGACGTACATTTCATGCCCTCCGATTATAAGCCAGAGTCTACTGACTCTAATCCATCACGTTCAGACAGATCTGGAAAAACTCTTTGTTTTAAGATATTAAAAAAGATGCCGTCCCTTCCAATTTTCCAAATCTTCCTCACTACTATTCAAAAAAGCCTCCTCCAAAGCGTTCCTCCACCTCAACCTCCTCCTCACGACTCCTTAATGAAAACTTCAGTCTAAAGATTAATGAAGAAATGACAATCCATATACGGTAAGCCAAACTTCATTCCTTAACCTTCTTTATTTATATATTGTTTTTCACATATCAAAACTTGACTATTCCTCAGTATTTTCTTATTAATACTGATCATACAACTACAATGACTTTATTGCCTGCTATGTTGTATTCTTCAGGGTGAAAGATAGAGATCTATCTTTTAATCATCTCGAACATATCACCAAGAACAATCATATTACAAAATGTGACACGCTTCTTAATATTTTGGCCTTCTTAAATTCATTGACATCAAACTCTTCCAACAATCAACTATTTAGCTTGGAAAATGAATTAAACACAGCTTTAAATCATTTGACAAATATCTTGCCCCTTTTGGACGAAGCAAAAGAGAAGAAATTAAACTTTTTGATTGAGTTAATCATTCATTTAAAAAGGAATTATTTAAAAGGAACCATTCATTGCTATCAATTATTGAAAAATACCTAAAGGTAAGTGCGTGTTTGTGCAGTTTCCATAAAAAAATTGCGGATTGCCAGACATTACTCATCTGCTTATGTAACTAATTTAATATTATCCTGTAGTTTAGATATTTGGATAAATACCAACTCTGTTACAGTTCGTGGTAATATGGCAATAAATATTTATGTGCAGACCCATAGCCAGACTACAATACAAGGGGGGGGGGGCCAAAATAGGTGGGGCACGAAGAACTAACAAATTTGTTCCAGGGGATGGAGCTGGATTGTGAAGGAAGGCTATTTTCTAAGTGAGGGCACTTTAAACAAAAGTGATAACATATTTTTTTAATATTAGAAAATATGGAAGCAGGAAGTTAGTAAACCCTTCATAACGAATAAAACAACATATCTAAAGAAAATAAATATGCAGAAAGTCAGCAAGACATTTTTAGAATAAATGAAGCTGTTAGATGTGTCTGTTACACAGGTGTGTATCAATGTAGAGGTAAGTGAAGTTCAGGGGCCTTCGGAGCTATGCAATACGGGGGGAGGGCGAGCATAGAGGGAGCTCCATCACTGTGGTGAAAAAGGTCCCGAGTTTTCTCCTTTCAGGTGGGGCCAGGGTTATCAGGAACGCCACTGATGAAGTCCATATCGATGAAAATGCGTAATTATCATTTAAGTGTCTGCAAAAGTAAAAAGTTATTTTATTTAGGTCATAGATAAAGATTTAAAGAATATTACTACCTCTATCATAGATTTTCTTAAAATTTCCACCACATTTTGTCATCTATAATTTATGTTTGTGGCCAGGGGCAGAGCCCTATAAGGAGAGTTACGACAATAGATTGGAGCGCCACCTGGTGAATAGCAGGAATGGCTCAAAACAACGCTTGGAATGAAAGAAACTATTATTGTTCCTATGTTATTCTCAAGGTAGTTAAAAGTAAGGTAGAGCCATTTTAACCAATGAAAGTTAAAAAAATACACCGCCACGCAACCTACCTCATGAGCATGACGTCACATATGGCAAAAGAGGGTATATTGTATAAGTAAATATGTTAAATATAATCGAATTTAGCCTTTAATTAGATCATAGAAGAATAATTATCATAATTCGATTAGAAAATGGAAAAATATTAAATTTTGTGAGTAATCATAAATTTTTGATGATTTAAAGTTGCTCAAATTATCCAAAATATTTCATGAAAAAGCAAACTCTTCAATCATATATGTTAAAGCACATAAAAAACAACGAAATAAATTATAACAAAATACTATTTATAATCATATATTTACAAAGACATATTTAGAAAAAAGTATATAATTTATGAATTAATACAAAACAAAATATGTTTATAATCATATATTATATAAATATTATTAGAAATACATATAAGAAAAAAATTATAATTTATAAATTATTACAAAACAAAATACTGTTTATAATCATATATTATATAAACATTATTACACATAAAGGATGATGCAGGCTGAAATGTCGAATCTCCTCTTTTGCATGCGATGGTCCAAGCTTTTCTCTGTTTGATGTTGGTTGGAAACGAGTGGGACAATACATTGTGAGCATTGGGATCCAATGAAGGACAAACAGCAACTGCACACTGTCTTTTTTTTCTTTTTTATTAATTGAAGCCATTTTTTGAAAGAGTACGATGCACTAATGATAATTTGAGTAGAGATGCTATATATAGTAAAAGTTATTTGTTTATGTTTTCTGCCAGACGTGACGTCACATGAAAATATTTCGGAACCTAAGTTTATACATTATGAAATGGCGGGGGGTTGGTTATTCTTAGGATAAATAAATCGGAATCTATGACAAAAACTGTGTCTATAAAACCTTTCATTCATTGTGGGTATTGTTTCAGTAATTAAATAGTCTCCCTTATGCATTTAACTCCATATTTTATACGTGATTTACTAAAATCTAAAAAAATATATAAATCATGTGGTAAAAAAAAAAAATATCCATAAGAAACGATTGTCCAAAAAATATCCCAAGTATTGATGAACTGGATTTATCATTGACCCGATTTATATATCCAGATTAGTGAAATGATTAATTATGAATGACAAAATAATTTAAAAAATATTTTTTTATAATTGAAATATTTTACAAACGTAGTAAAAAATATAAAAATTATTTATTTTTTTTTTACTACGGTTGTAAAATATATTTCAATTTAAAAAAATATTAAATTTATTTTGTAATTTATAATTAATCATTTCACTAATCTGGATATATTATTATTATAAAATACATGAATTTGATAATTATTTACATAATTTTCCCATGTACATACTTCTACTTCCAAATAAATTGGAGGTTTTATTAGACCTATTTTTTTACTATAGTCGTCTGTTCTCGTAAATGTATGTGTAAACGAATTTTTTTATACCTTGATATATATTTTTATAGTTCATGACATTGTGGTATACTCGTATATTCTAATGATGATCTAATTAGTTGAACTGCCATTTCTATTATTGAAATCCTATTTGTTTCATTTTACTAATTCTTTTTACATATAATTTAAATATTCCTTCAATTTTTGTAAACTCCTTATTAAATTTATCCA
>CP045897.1:23466305-23482689 GCA_013387185.1 Caligus rogercresseyi
AAAAATTAGCGCCTTACCCAACCGCCCAGGGGCTTTCGGGCTGGCCGCTCCACTACTAAGCCATTGGGAAAGGCTCACAGCTGCAATGGAGAAAGGCTCTGCGAGGAAAGGAAGGTCGTACCGCATAGTCTCTACTGCCGTTGTCTAGCCTCCGCGTTGTGAACCTTCGACTGCGACGTCCTACTGGAAAAAATCAAGGACCTTGGCGTCACAAGGAGAGTGGGAGACTGGTTTGGATCCTACCTGAATGGAGCAAGCAATGCGTCAATTGGAACGGCACCAGGAGCGACTTCGTCGACGTGAGTATGGGGTCCGCCAAGGTTCTATCCTGGTCCTTTACTCTTTCTCATACTCATGGCTGGCCTCCCGGTGGAGATGGGGTGGGTGAGAACATTGTTTGCTATGCAGACGACGTCAGCGTCTGGACAGCGGGCAGAGATGTTGATGTGGTGGAGACCAATCTGAACCTCCTCGCCGCCAAATTTGTAGAGTTTGCAGCGAGAAATGGGCTCTCTTTTAAACCACACAAAAACCCGCTACTCCTGGCGGGTGGTAGGGACAGTAAAGAGAGAAGGAAGAGGGTTGAGGTAAAGGTCGGCCCCTCCACAGTCTCCCCCTCCAGTGAATTGGAGTTGCTAGGGGCAAAGTTTGACTCCACCCTTTCACTCAACTTAAATGTTGACATCATGGCGAGGGCAGCCAGGGTCAGGGCCAACATGGTTGTAAGGTTTGGCGAGCACATCCCAAGGGTCCTTACCTCCACCAACTTGCCAAGGGCATTGTTCTTGGGAAGCTCGGCTATGCTGTCTCAGCGGTCACACCCGTACGGTTTGGAGGTAGTAACCCCACAGGACCGCTTGCAGCTGCCCAGGTAGCTCTGAATGATGTTGCCAGGACTCTCACTGGCAGTCTCAGGAGAGAGCACATACCCGTCCGGGACCTCCTGAAGTCGGCACGGCTTCCATCCATCAACACCATGGCCGTGCGGTCGGCAGCCATGGAGGCGTGGAAGGCATTTTGGAGTAGGGACGGCGAAGAAGGAAGGAAGAAAAAAAATGGAAAGGAGACCAGATCCGACGCAGCCGGAATCGTCCCCAACCCCTGGTCTGGCAGGCAGATACCCTGGTATGTGCTGCAAGAACTGCCTGGAATAAAAGTCCACAGTTGCGACAGGCCAGGACGTGGAGAGCTGCCAGGGATGCAGCAATAGCTCTCGCCGAGGGAGTGGAGCTATAGATTACTCCGATCTCATGGAATGATTTCCCCAAAAAAATCGATGTGGTTTTTTATTTATATTTTATAATCATGTATATATATACGCTTATTAATTAGTTTGTGTTTTTATTATTGTTTTGTTTTATTTTAATTAATTATATTTATTATTTTAGACCAGCTACTTCGTGCTGAAATATAACGGATTACACACACACACTGAGGAGGTGATCCAGTAGACTTGTTCAAATTTATCACTTTTCATTAAAAACATTCAAATAAACGATTTTCTGGTTTTCCAAGGCTTAAATAATCGACAGGAAAAATATTTTTAAATTTGGGCTACCGAATGCCTGCCGCATGGGCCATTTAGAGCGGCACCAATGAAAATTAAATTTTATGATGATATAGTTATTCAAATGAATTTTAAAGAAATATTTATTATCAAACGGGTATGACAAACCAAACATATTTTATAAAAATTGCCATTTGTTTTTCAAAATTTCAGTTTATTAGTAGCCGACAACTTATTTAGATACATATATTTTAAGAGCTATGCATTTACGTCGTATTACATATATTATTTCAACATTGGAAAGGAAGGGAATTTTTTTCTAAAATCAAACTTTTTCCTATTTTTTTGAATATTATAAATTATACAAAAAATACGCTATAACATATATGGTACCCGACATATGCACAGTATAAATTACTTACTTTCTAGTCATATAAACAAATGAAAACCAGGAAGGGTTCAGCAAAACTAATTGAGGAAAAACTTGGGAAAAACTAACTTTTTTTATTTTGCTTGTCGCCACCACAATTCCAAAATTATAATTTGAGGAGTATGTGATACTCTTTTTAGCAAGATTAAAAGTCAAACAACAATATTACAGCTATGTGAAAGATATTCGAATACAGTGGATAAAAACAACCCCAAAACTTTAGGCGAAGTGAGCAAGAATGGAAGGAAATAAAGGCAAATACAACTGCAATTGAAAAAATCCTAGATAAGACCAGTCCTAGAGCTGATTATAGATAAGTGGCCGAGATGTGTCTTATACTGATTGGGATAAAACCTCCTCGAGACATCCATTGGGCCAAACCAGGCGCTGTTCACAAGCACAATGGATGGCGAGGAATATTTACTGTATGAAGATTTGATATCTCTGAAAAACTGCAGTATTTCAACTACAATACTTCCAAGCTAAAGTGATTAAAGAAACTATTGGCCTTGTTCTACACTAGATACTGGATAACCTCTACGTCAACAACTGATGCTCCAATAAACGATCTTCTTCTTTTCAAAAACATAATTCAATATTTTTCGTCAAGACAGTAAAGAAGTAACTTCTGTTCTCAATAAGCTAAAGAACCACCGTTGGTACCTCACCCAGAAAGCAGTAGTAATTGCATTGTTTAGCTCACACGAAAGTATGACCAAGACCGCTAAAGAAAGGTCGCAGTAAAGTTTTCAAAAACATCGAAGCCTGAGAGGTACAGAAAAGGAAAACCAGTGATTACTTAGATAACAACTTTCTTTGACCTTGTCAGACCTGAATCGCACTTTTTATTTGATGCTTGTGGGTAAATTGTGATCGGCTAACAATTCCTGCCTAGACTTGGGAACATTATTCCTCTTACCTAAAAGCATTGAAATTTAAAATCAGTAAAAGTGACAAATGGTGTAGCTGAAAGAGGACTAAAAATGATTAGTGACTTCGCTACAAAGATAACAGCGGATGAAGAGCAGAGATATCATTTATTACAAGTTGTCATATAAACTGGCAAAAATTCAACAATCTAAGGAAATCTACAGTGAATCAATGACCAAGGTATATATGTATGTGTAAAAAATTAGACCATCTAATAAATAAATTAGTCATCATTGAAATTATTTTTACATTTCATTTGTATGTGTATATTTTGAACTTCTGTATAAATTGTGAATAAAATTTGCCGATCAATTAGTCTTATTTTATTTCTTAAAAAAAGGAAAATACAACCAATAATGTCAATGAAAGAAACCAGAAAATATTTACTGCAGGGCACGCTACATATAAACATACCACAAAATATGCATCCCTTCTATTGAATCAGTTTCTTTGGTTTTCCTTTGTATATATGTCTAAAAAGTAAGTAATTTATACTGTGCATATTGTCGGGTACCATATATATTATAGCATATTTTTTGTATAATTTATAATTATTCAAAAAAATAGGTAAAATTTTGATTTTAGAAATAATTTTCCCTTCCTTTCCAATGTTGAAATATATGTAATACGACGTAAATGCATAGCTCTCTTAAAATATGTGTATCTAAATAAGTTGTCGGCTACTAAATAAACTTGAAATTTTGAAAAACAAAGGCAATTTTTATAAATATGTTTGGTTTGTCATACCCGTTTTGAAAAATAAATTTTTCTTTAAATCTCACTTGGATTACTAGATCATCATAAAAACTCAATTTTCATTGGCACCGCCCTAAATGGCCCATGCAGCAGGCATTCCGGTGGCCCAAATTTAAAATATTTTTCCTGTCGATTATTTAAGCCTTGGAGAACCAGAAAATAATCTATTTGAATGTTTTTAATGAAAGTGTTAAATTTGAACAAGTCTAGTGATCCAGGGATGAAGAGTGTAGGAACAACTGAGACTAAAGCTTCTTCTTATTCTTCCAGCCTGAATATTCCTTGGAAGTCATCTGGAGTAAAATGAGTATCGCAGATCTTCGCATTCTTTAAGCTAATCCTGTCGGATCTTTGGCATCGTGCAATCCACATATGTTGGATATTGGGATCCCTCGTCGGAAGTGCAAAATATTATGCATCTCGAGGATTATAGCAAGAGGGGATGGCACTAACACCATTACTTCCTCGAGGATATCACATTTAGCTTTACAATACAAACTGAAATAGCATTCAAGCGTAGCACTTGTGATATCACAACAAAATAGTCAGCTGTCGCCCTGCAATTGCCTACGTCGATTCCCATTGCCTCACCTTATTTATATTCTCCTTGGTTAGTATTTATAACTTTATATTCACGTTTTTTGTGTCCTTGTGATGCTCGAGTAAGACAGAGGTTCACTTTTACCAGTTGATCTCCCTGTAGCAGAGGAGTGTTCGATTGACATTTTTTTATCTTGTCTTCGCGCTTGCTTATTTTTTCTTCTTCCTTGCACTCCTCCTCCCCGCAGAGCTTCCCTCTTCTTTTCCCTGCAGACCTTCTGATTTTTTCTTCTTCCATGTCTCCTTTTCTCCGTCAGGGGGTTCATCAGGAGGGAGTGTTGACATTGGAGTTAGAGGGCGTAAGTAGAGACTTACCCTGCTTGCGTATTACCAATGACGTAGTGTGACGACAGTGATGAAATCCCAGGAGGCCACGGTAAGACCAATATTATGGTTTCCGAGAGTGACTTGAGGCCCTTATGGATATCCGACGTAGATATTCGAGTAAATATCTCTCTTGTTCAAAAACTTAGTTTTCCTTTAATGGAAGTGGTGGATATAAAAGTTAATCGCCCATTGTCAGTTACAGGTTCTTGCCATTTCATTTTTTCAAGGACTTTATAAATTATTTCTATACTGCTTTCAATCGTTTTTTTCCAAAAAGAGTTAATACTCTTTGCCAATTCAAAAACGATGTCCGGTCCATTACCTTTTACACTGTCAATTTCTTTATTTTTTAAATCCACTAACTGACTATTTATTATTTCCCTCCATAGTGATCCTTTAGTAAGTATTCTCTTACACCAAGAAAATAGTAAGGCCTTCCAAAGTTCTTGAAATTTATAAGCCGAGTCCGCCCCATTTTTTGGCCGATGTTATACGGTTCCAGGAAATCAACTTACTGTGCCCTTCTGGAAATAAAAAATGGTCGCAAATTGATTCTACATCTAGGGATAAAACCTCAGAAAATGGAGTCAGTTTTAAAATGTGTACAACTCTTGGCATTATAAGAGAGTTCCAAACCCCTATTCTGGACGGTAAGTTTTTCCTAAAAATGTTGTAAATTTGGCAGCTGATGTCCTTAAAATGTCTCCTATTATTCTTTCATTTTCTAAAAGATCGGAATAATCAATTGTTAAAAAAGTGCCGAGTACTCTTAAACGAAGAACAATTTGAATATCTTTTTTTCTTAATTCAACGGTGGTAGAAGTAATATATATATTTTTTTAATTTATATCCAATCCAGAATATATTCCATATGCTTCAATAAGTTTTAAGGTTTCTTCAATCGACTTATTGATAATACTTTGGGGCCACCATATGCCATGGTAATGCCGTCAGCAAAAGCTTCAATTTTGATTTCTTTACTACCAATTTCCAAACCTTTGATGGCCATGCAATTACTTATCTGATCAATTAACAGATTTAATGCTAAAATAAATAACGCCGGGGAGACGGGGTCTCGTTACGACATCCTTTTTCAAACTAAAAATATTATCTGTTCTTTGGTAAAATGTACTTATATTAAAAACAAACTGATATCATATTTAAAAAAGTATTGCTAAAACCTTGTATACGAAGACAATCTAAATCCATTGATGTGAGATGCTGTCGAACGCTTTTTTTAAATCTATTTCCATGACAGCAGCATCTAAATTGTTCCCTGTTTTGTGATATTGCATCCTTGATCCCCCGCACTACATCTTCCATGTAACGGCCCTGCACGAATCCCTTCTGAGCGGGATGTAAAAGTATTGGTTTTTTTTTCCCCTGTGCTAAAAGACCGATATATATTTTATAAGCTACATTTAGCATTGTGAGAGGACGTAAATTATCAATAAAACGTGGGTCTGTTTCCAGTTTTTGGGATTAAAATAAGTTTCCCTGTTGTTAAGTCCGTTTCAAAAGTACCTGTAACTGTTGCTTCTTCCTTAAACTTGTTGTAAAAGAGGAAATAGAAGTTCATTATATTTTTTATAAAATTCCATTGGAAAGCCATCCGGGCCGGGAGCTTTATTGAGTTTTTTTTTTAAATTTGATATATATATTGTTCAATCTCAGCACATAAAATGTCTAGCTCTAACAGTTTAAAGAATGGTTTTGCCTTCTCCAGATTGCAAAAGTTACCAGCTTCATAAGGAAAAGTAGGGATCTTGGGTTTACAAGTTTTACTTCTCCCGGTTATTTCATTGAAGTAATCATAACCATTATACAAATCACTGTAGAAACTTTTAATGGTTTCCATCACCGCTTTAGGGTTTTTTATTAAAGTGCCATTTGTGTCATATATTGCTCTTATATTCTTCTTTGATATAGCACTTTTTCATGTTTTTTCACACGTTTTAAAATCATATGGTCACTTGGAAGTGTCGTCAACCCACTTCGTATGAAGTGTCCTAGAGTATTTTTTTTTTCTCTCATCAGTTGGTTGCTAGATATTCATTTGCTTTCCTCTCTGCGTTATTTAAAGCATTTGACTTTTCTTGATTGTTGAATTTAACTGAACACCTAATTTTATATACTCTCTCCTAGAGCAGTCTAAAATTAATTTCAAAGCATGAGATGGTGTTTTAATAATATTGAATCTTAATTTAAAAAGGATCTCTTGGATTATTTCCTTAATCTTTGAATGAGTCGTAGTATCTTGTAAAAGCCTTGTATTCAGTTTCCATTGATTCCATGCTTTCCTTGTTGTTTTAGTTCAAGCATAATGGCATTATGATCAGATAAATATGCAGGCAGTGTTTGGTAGTTGGAAATGCTGGAGTAAAGTTCACTCGATATAAAAAAGTAGTCTACCCGGGAGCTTTTAACAACTGTCCCATCTCTATTATGTATAAAGAAAGAATGAATAGTTTTTTTTGAAAATTTCATGGCTATATCTAACAAACTCCTTTCAGTCAGCAACTTTTTCAAAGCTGCATTTGATTTTTTATTGTTTGTACACTTATAATTAAATGTATCTCTTTCTTGATGCAGAGATATATTAAAATCTCCCATTAATAAGATATGGTAAAAAGTTTTATTATTGTCAGTTAAAACTTCCGAATTAATTTTATCATAAATTGGGGGACATTGTTATTAGGTCCGTAAATGGATACGACTGTTTAATCAACTTTCAAATCCATGATATAGTATGTTTGCAGGATATTGCCAAGTGTCATCGACTTTTTCTATTGATTGTATTTTATGTAGCCGTGCCGCTATCATGTTTTTTACACGGGATCGGGCTTCAAAAGGTGAGTTCAAACTTTTCTAAGTAAGAGTATTTAAGTTAGTGGCATGCATCGATGAATACTCTCAGGAGAGCGAATGGCATAAAATATATATCTCCTCCAATAGCATGAGTTTCTGCCTTATAAATGCATCTGGCCCCAAGGTAAAATCACCATAATTTTTTTCAATCTATTATAGACTCTAAGCCTTTCAACACTCTTCCATTAATTCTTATTGGAGACCTAAATGTAGATTTAGAAAAAAAATAGCATGAGGTATCCTAATTGGGGAACATTAAACTCATTGATATATAATTAGGTCTCATTGATTGCGCTAAAAAGTTATGTTCCGGTGAATTAGTGTCATGGAAGAGAGGATCACAATCTTCCAGAATTGATCTGGCCTTTCTCTGATCATCACATATTGGAATTAGGTTTAAATTTCCATGGAAAATCTAAAGCCTTCCAAATTCCAAAATGGGTTCTGAGAGATAATGAATTTAGGGGAAAAATGAGAAAAAACTTAATCAAAAGTTTTACTGCTTCTTCATCCTCTGAAGAGATAGCTTCTACATTTATCCGGTAATACGCATCACAACCTCGAACTATATATCAAATTGTAGAAAACGTAGGATGGAAAATAAATCAAAAATTAATAGTTTACTCAGCAATCATTCCCTGTTTGTTCAAACTTTTTCCTCTGAGGTGTTCAATTCCTTTAGGATAGCGGAAGTTGTTGAGGCTGAGAAGATAGAAAAAGTTTCTAAAGAAAACCAGTCAAACATACGTTTAAAGAATTTACAAAGTCGCGATAAGTGCTCTGCTATGTCCATAAGTGTGATCCATCATGAAGGCAAAAGATTACTAAGCCTAATGACATTCTACACTACTTCTATAACCGCTTTCGGGAAGTGGTTAGAGCCGACAGGATTGACTTTCCAAAGAAAAAGAGCTTCGTAAAATGCAGAATCTTCACTCAAGACTGCATCATTTCTTACATTAAGAAAAAATTAAAAGATAAGAAACCTCCGTATTAATGGAATAGTAGGATAATTTTATACTCTCTTTCCGAATAAGTAGCTCCTTTCCTTCTTCGATTGGGAGAGTTGATGGAGACGAGGGGTAGACTTCCTAAACACATTACGAAGGGAAGAATTGTTCTTGTTCCCAAGAAGGGAAACGGAACGAACTTCAACCACTGGAGGCCAATTACAGTCCTCAACTATTCTTATAGAATTCTTTCGGGTATTTTGGCCCAAAAAATGGAACCGGAGATGATCAAAAATATAGGGGTGCTTCAGAAGGGTTTTTTAAAACATAGGAATATAGCTGACGTTTCTCGCAATATTCAAGCGGCAATTGAGGCTGTGAGGGAGAAAAAACATTTGGAGCTGTTATTGGTATATATTTTAGAAAGGCGTTTGATTCCATTTCTCGCGTGTAGATTCTTCGAGCAGTAAAACGTTTGCTCCCAAAGTACTTCTTCAATACTGTTCGAGCGCTCTTGTTCAATAAATCTTCAGTGATCTCGATTGGAGATCAAGAAAGCCAGTCAACCGCACTAAAAAAGAGCTGTCGCCAGGGCTGCCCTTCTGCTCCTCTTCTTTTCGTGGCAGCTATAGAAGAACTAGTGGTCCTATTGACTCGCAAATACAGTGGTTTTGGCGTTAAATTTGCAGAAGAAAGACATCTTGTCGATCTTTACGCAGACGATGTCACACTAACTGTAGAAGCAAACTCAGAGAACCAGCTCATTAAGAGAATCGAAGTCATACTTAATGCTTTTGAAAAATTCAAGGAGAGATCTGGGTTGGAGCTGAATCGCTCTAAAACATTCATTCTTCCTATAGGGGCATGGGATCCCTTGGAAGAAAAAAGCATAGCTGAATGCCAAGTAAAAAGGAAAGTTTCTATACTAGGAATTGAGTGGGATCCGCAGGAATACACATCAACAACTGGGCCAAAATATCCTCTTGGGTAAACAACCGTATCAACATATGGCGGGGGTTTAATTTACAGAAAAGGATTGATCTTTACAATACTCAGGTCGTCCCAATTGTTTTGTACAAAGCCACTGTATCCCCCTTGATAGCTGAAAATGCTATTCAAGAAGAAAAAAATTGCTCTCTGTTCTCTTTCATAAGATATACATTGAAGCTATAAAGCGGCCGAGGTTCCTTATCGGGGAAGATTGACAAAACTTTCAACAATCTTACCCAAAATATATATAAAAATATTTATCAACTTGGCAAAGTTTCCAGAAAAGGAATGGAGGAATTCTGTCTCACATAGCGATCTATTTAATAGACTAATGTTTGGTACAAACCTTACAAACAATGTTACCAGGACACTCTCTGAAGTATGGGCAGCGGCTCAAAGAATTGTTTGGAGTTGCGTCCCTATTTATAACAGTGGCTCAACTGTGGACATCATTCGCCAAAATGCCCATAGGCCATTCTTCTTCAAAAATATTGAAAGTCCAGATAAACTTGAGGATTGGGCTATTGCTAACGGCACTTTGTCAATAAATTCGTCTCATCATGCACACCCATTCAAAGATGGTAGATTTAAATACCCCCTAATAAAATTCCACACGAATCTTCTTCCCTTCTCTTCGGCAAGGGCGAGCCTTTCACTCTTCGGATGGAATAATGGACTGTATTATAATCATTTAACACAATTTATTAGAAGGGACACGCTGCTTTTTACGCTCCTTCTTGGAATCACACTGATACACATACACCGAAACTATATAGCATGACGTAAAATAACAAAAGAATAAACAAAACAAACGATAGGGATGCGCCGCATCAAAACACATCAAATAAACTATATATAGAATTACCATACTCCCCACCGATGAACCATACACTTGGTTTATCCAAATGGCTAGGAAGCATGCGAATATTAAACATTACAAAAGAAACAAAAAAAACACAAACAGTAACAAAACCACAAACGGGAGTAATCCTTACTCCCCACCATTGGCCGCTCCACGAGAACGACTATTTTCACTTGATAACACCAAGCAATTTTCGTTATAGGGCGATGATATACTCGTTGATTTGGCAGCTTGACTTCCACGCTCCGAATAAGTCCGTCGTGCCCGAGAGAAACGCCAACAACGCGTCCAAGAGGCCACCGTCCACCCCCTTGATTTCGAATGAACTCCCGATCCTTCCCACGTTGGATATACCAGGAGTTGTCCTCCTTTACTAGTTGAACCTCTGGAGACTCTTTGTTGTCTTCCTTTTTCGCCATAGGCCAGCTAAAGTCGTCATCCATGAACCACTCCTGGCCAAAGACCTTTAAATCCTCCACAAAGGAGACAATGGACTCCCTCACCTTGCTGACGGTGTCTCGCATGGTCTCCATCTTCTCCTTTAGGCCGGATTTCTGGGTATAGTCCTTGAGATCCCTCCATTTTTCCGAGAACTTTTCACCCACCACATTGAGCTTAGGCTTCCACTCAGAGTCAAATCTCTTCTTGGCGTTTCTCACTATACGTTGAGTCTCACCAGTTGACTCCTTTATAAAGTCTTTGATGTAATTGACGTAGCTGAACTCCTTGGATGAAGTCCTATCGCTCTGATCCAGTATGTAGTGAAGTTCGTCTATGCTCTTTTGGGAGGCAAGGCTCTCGGTGAGTATGTCCTGATTCATGCGTAGCTCCTCGATCTCCTTCTCTAAATTCGAGTTTTCGAGCATTAAATCCTTTATTTGATTGCGAAGAACCTTGGCTTCATTTATAGACATCCGAAGTTCCTCATTTTCGGACTTAAGTTGCTCAATCAAAATGGTTTCGTCCAGTGAAGACTCCGTTCGATTGGCCTCAAGACGCTCGGACCATCCTAAGAAGTGTCCATAGCCGAAACCAAAGGCTAGCGCAAGTCCAAGCACAACGCTAGCCGTAAGAAACACGTTCAAGTCTCGATTAGGCTTATGAGCGTAGTTATAACCCTTTTTAATTTTAGGGTATTGAGGAGGAAGGTCTTTTATTGAAGAATGACTACTCTTTGGCATTGTTTCATCCTCGGGATTGAGAGATTGAGGAGTCGTAGATGAGGATAAGGCCCGTAGAATATCTCCACAAATGTCCCTTTCCAGGGATTCTTCATGAGCCTCAGACATCTTAGAAGAGTCTTCTTCAACTACAATCCATGAATCTCCTCTATCGGATTCATCTTCAGACTCTGGGCCATTATCGCTGCCCTCCTCCTCCACTACTGGTTCCTCGTCTTTGGGAACCTCCTCAACGAACCCCAAATCAAAACTGTCTTTCATGGTCTTGCGATATACACATCCAAATTCCGGCTTATGACGAAATGGCGATTCAAGACTATTAAAGCGTTTTGAAGCTAAAACTTTAGAACTTGCCATATCAAAAAAATCAGCCTTCAGAGGGAGAGGAGCCTCAACGTGATGCGCGCTGTTCAATCGAACTCCTGAATTGAAAATCTCCACTGCTCTCTTCTCATCACCAGAAACAACCCTATCGGACCTCCCAAATTCCTCCAGTTCCCAAAATCTTGAAATATCCAGGACATTCTTCTTGAGTGATATATGTGATATGCTGACCCTCGAAACATCTGAGTACATACACACGTTCCCCCACACGACCCATCCGAGTTTTGTGTGCTTGGCAGTTGGCTGATCAGGTTCACCAATTCTATCAGGGATAGGTGTGATAAATTTTACCATCATGTCGGCTCCTATTAATATATCAATTTTCCCCGGCAAATCCACTTCATCCGCTAGATCAAGAAAACGTAGGTGCGGATAAGAGATCACAGTTCTAGGGACGGGTAGTGAATATTCCGACAATTTCTTCACTCCGAGGGCCTCGATACCAATGCACCCTCCATTTCGAGTCTGCAACGTAACGTTGTGCCGATAGTATGTCCTGCTAGGACAACCCATTGGCCCTACCCCATTTAGAGCCATTTGAACACAAGTTCCTTGAAGATTAAGGGCCTTTACGACTCTTGTCGATATGAAACTAACTTGGGACCCCGGATCAAACATGACACGAACTCCTTCATACCGGTTGTCCGCTACAACCCGTGTCCGTGCAGTCATTAAAAGAGCAGATTTGAATGACGATACATGACCCACGTTGAAATTGCTATCAGTAGACATAGACCCACTTGCACTTGCATCAAACGTCCAAGGCCCGTGAAGGAGAGTATGATGCCTACCACCACAATCCCGACAATTAGGAGCCGTTGGACACTCCCGCATACCATGTCCTGTCCCCAAGCACCTGAAGCAAACGCCAACCTTTCGTGCCTGTGCTTGACGCTCATGCACTAACATATTCTTGAAAATGGAGCACTCATCCAATGAATGTCGCGCCATGGAACAGTTAGGGCATCGAAAGGAATCCACTACACCTTTATGCACTGTTCGTTTGGGCATTGAATACACATCCTCCACTTTGATCGGCTTTCGTGATTCTGCCACCTTAGCCGCTATTTGAACATGAGAGAGGAAGCATTTTACTGTTATTTCGCAGTCGTCTTCAACAGTGTTCACAAATTTCTCCCAACCATCCCTGAGGAGACCCGACACTCTGCTCTCGAGGAGGGGAATCACAAGCTTCCTGGCGTTAGGCTCTTCGACATCCACTCCATTAGCCTTGAGCGCTCTTTGAATTGCTAGCAAATCATCATGGAAACTATATAACTCCTTTGGACTACCCTTCACTGGTTACCCTAGTTGCAAGCCTATGAATGACCATTCGACTGCATCCGAACTGCTCCTTGAGTATTTTTAAGGCCTCCGGATAGTTATCGCCAGTGACAGGAAGAGAGTCAACCTTTTCGAGAGCAACCCCTTGAAGAGACGATCTTAAATAGGTAATTTCGTTATAGGATGGATATCAAAATTATCGACATTAGCCTCAAAGGTTTCCATCCATGACGAGAACTTAGTAAGCTCCCCATCAAATTTTGGCAATTCAAGTTGAGGCAGCCGCATTAATGGAAGAGAAGATGACTCGGCGCTAACCTTGTAATGCGCACTTGGATATGCAGGTGCAGCCCCCTGCCTCTCTCGAAGACGCAGATCCTCCACGTGTTCGAGCCGCCTGGCCATAACTCTGGACGCCTTGACCACCCTTCTATGAGTCCTTTGTAGCTCTTCCACGTCATCGAGATGCCGACAATACATATCCTCATTGCCGTCAGTATCGAACTCGCCATATAATTGAACTAAACAAGTCATTTCCCTTCCCAACCGCTCGTCCAAATCCTGTAGCGTTTTCAGATCAGGAAGTGGATCGTTTAATTCGTCATTAAGCTCTTCAACAATTTTCTGAAAAACCTCCTTGTGTTTTTCAATGAGCACAATCGATGCTTTAATGTGCGACATCTCGCGGACAATAATAAATAACGGGGCTTACTGTAGAAATGGGACCAGCAATGAATCCTCCCGTGTCCAATCACTCCTCTACGATGCTCACGACACCGCAGTAATCCCGACGATCCTCCGTCGTCCACACGATAATCCGGCTCGAAGGACCAATAATAAAATTCCACACGAATCTTCTTCCCTTCTCTTCGGCAAGGGCGAGCCTTTCACTCTTCGGATGGAATAATGGACTGTATTATAATCATTTAACACAATTTATTAGAAGGGACACGCTGCTTTTTACGCTCCTTCTTGGAATCACACTGATACACATACACCGAAACTATATAGCATGACGTAAAAATAACAAAAGAATAAACAAAACAAACGATAGGGATGCGCCGCATCAAAACACATCAAATAAACTATATATAGAACTACCATCCACACATCATGCACACCCATTCAAAGATGGGAGATTTAAATACCCCCTATTAAGGGCAGCAAAAATGCATTTGATGCCATGTCCCTGGCATTTAAAAATGACGCTCCCGAGTAGTCACGGAGAGGTTAAAAAATAACAGAATATTATCTAAGGCTGCTCAAACTCCCGGACAGTTGGGCATTGAGAATAGAACGGTCTCTCATGGGAATACATGATGGAAGAAAATTCACGTCTCAACTGCAGATATCTTCCAACTGTATAATATTCAACACCACTGCAAAGACTGTGGCAAGTTGAATAACAACACGCTACACGCCTTTGTAGACTGCCCTTTTGTCTCCGTTCTTAAACGATTCATTGTTTTGAACGTGAAAGGAATGGAGAGGTCCAAAGAAAATATTATTAAAGCAGTTGTGTTGTTTGGACTAAACAAGAAGAAAACCAACCAATCCCTTGTCTCAAAAGCAATCGAGTTTGCTATATTAAATGCGAAAGCCCGAATAGCAAGCAAACTGACCAGCGGCGACTTTTTAAGTTCCGAAGATCTTCGAGCAATCATTTATCAGCTGCTGCCAGATATGGAGCTCTTTCTTTAAAAATCCCTTCTCCTTTTAACGACTCTTGGACTTTTGCGTCAAAAGAAATTAAGTATTTCCCAACAAAGTCTTACAGCCATTTAAATTTTTTTAAGAGGATGTTAAAGTTTTATTAGACTATTTATTGATTCGACAAGATTATTCATGGCATTGTTTTATTTATGTTTTAATGTTTTGTGAAATGTATATTTTTATATATTTTAGATTTTTTTTATGGATATTTTTTTTAAAGATTTATTTATATACTAATATTTAAATGTACCATGCACAAAAGTTTTTTTTGTGAAAAGTCTTGATAATGAATATCAACGACATCATCTCCTACCAGCAGACCGGTTCTCTCAAAAGGGCATCTTTAAGACGTCCATCAAACACCCCCATCCCCTTAACCGGTTTATGGAGATGTTTCTCTCAAGAACTATCTCAATGGACTCGCTGATGTCTCGCCGGCAAGAATGTGTACGACCTCCCCGTATTCAAAATATCAGACCCGGCATGATAGAACCCAACCTGAGGATCAAAATTACCTCCTATGAAAGCTTCATTAAAGTTTGAATTTATATTTTAGTATTCTTATGTTGGAGTGCAAATTTTAGATTATAATGTCTATTTATGTAATTAATTTACGAATGTACTTCAACCCTTATAAGAAATGAAATACAAAAAAAAATGTCTGATAAGAACCGGTTGATATGCTAGAGTTACCAACGGTAACCTTTGCTCATCTCACGACTAAGTAGAAAATTCAATAACTCATTGCGCATTTTTAGGAGCTTTTTGTCATGACTCAAATCTTAATATTAAATATATACCTATTTGAATAGTTTGTCTTTATAACAGATTTTGTCAGTTGATGATAAAAGGTAGAATTTACAGGAATAATAAAATGGAGCTGGGGGTTTTAATTTAAGCATAGGTATTCCTTACTAAGCACAAAAAAAGTGTTTTGTTTTTTATGGAGATGCACTTCCTTTTTATCTTTCCAAGTTTCGATGAAGTTGCAATAAAATACGCTTTTGAACATATATAAAAAAACATGCCTTATAAATGCATCTACTACAATAGTTGGTAGCCAGGGCTTAAGCATTTCATATACAAATGTAAACAAAAATATTATGAGATGGTGTTAAAGAGAATATATTGTAAAATGTTCTGATTCAGGAGGAATAAGTCGTTGGCTAATCTTTATTTGAAACCCCTCATCCTAAGATTCATTCGATGTTCCAGCCTTTAGTCCGACATGGAGAAAGATAACGAGAACACAATAGAAGAATGATGAAAAGACTCCAACAAAGTAAGTAATGAATCGCCTTACTATATGGCTCCTCTTGTGAAAATTATTTGTAATGCATACTCGCTTTAAGGAATGGGAGAATTCGAAACTCCATTGTGAAGATGGACAGGATAATTGGTCACTCTTGGAAAAGTCGGAAGAACGAATCCGTTTCATCAAAACTCGTGGAGGAGAAGGAAGAGGGACTCTATCGTTCTAGGAAATGTTCATTGCAATTCATATTCCAGTTAGCTTCTATAACGGGTTCAGCAGTATTTCGTCATTATTATTTCTCAGGGCTTCTTTCAACTTTGTTCATCAGTCGACCTCAGAGACACAAC
>CP045897.1:23482789-23517473 GCA_013387185.1 Caligus rogercresseyi
CCTAATGGAATCTGTTCGGATCTTAGAAAATATCATTATTGTTTTACTACTACCTATAAGCTTCTAAACAGTTAAATTGGCGCCCCCTGGATGGACGGCGCCTTAGCATTTTCCTATACTGCCTATGCTACGGGCCGGCCCTGGTTGGAACCACATGTTTTTGTTGTCTGTTATTTGGGCCCAAGCAGTGCAAGCGTGTCCATTATCAGAGATGAAGTGGTAGCAAACTTGTTTGGGTCGACTGCAATGCCCCTGTGATCAACATGAGACCCAGTCTCTGTAATTTACGAAGAGGCTCCTCATCGACTGATTTACGTGAAGTCTATAGGTGCAAGCCGACCGCTCCATACTAACTCACAAGTGGTCTCACATAAATTTTTGTTGATACATTTGGATTAATAGGACTTACCCCAGTCCGCTCCCACAAATCTTTCAGGGCGGAGAGTTTTTTTTTGGCTTTTAAAAGTAACATATTTAATTTGGCCATTTCATCGCAGTTTGTCATCTTAAACTAGTCACAGTTATTTGAAGGTTCTCACTCTTCATTATGGATCGCCCGAATTGAGAGACTTAAGCGTCCCATTTTTCTCTTGAAAATAACATTACTTGATCTTATTGCTACAGAATACGGTTATCCTATCTCCAGCCATTACAGGAGTTTAGAAGAGCGTCTTGCATCTACTAAATAAAGTTGCTTAGTCGATGCCTCACAAATAGCAGATCTCCACATAGGCCACTTATCTATAAGTTTACCAATAAGATAAACTGCTTTCTGGAAGGCAAGGTTCTAAGCCGCGGGGAGAGGATACTTCCCTGGGGTAACCTCTCGTAAATATCGCGGAAGTTCTGACCGCCAAGCCTTGATGTTACATTTTTTTTTCGGTCACGAAGTTTTATTCAATATTTGTAACAAACAATACAGTGTAATACATACTACACTAATTTACAATATATATACATATAATAAAACTCTCTTCAACAGTTGCGTAAAAATAAAATGACGTTATAGTTCGATTTACAATGTTTACAATTCTGTTTCGTAATCAGATTTTTATACCACAGACTTATTCTTTTGTCCGTCATAAATTTGGTCCTGGCGTCGATCAGTGATCGCAGGTTTACAATATATACAACCCTGAATGTCATGAAATACAACAAGGCCTCTTCTTTTTAATAGTAAGTACTCTCACAGCAGTCCACAAGCCTATTTATTGCGTATTTATAGATTTCCCCTTTGTAAACGCATACTGACGTCTAGATACCATCACACTTTTTTGAAGATTTTTCATCTAACCATCCTATTGGATACGATCCAATACTATATTCTATTATTAGGTGAGACACCTGAGTCTCACCTGCATCTCCCCTTCACCTCACCTCACCTCCCCAGGCTACAATACTATATTCTATTATCAGGTGAGAGACCTGAGTCTCACCTGCACCTCCCCTCATCTCACCCCACATCATTGAGCTCTGCTCTTATGTCCTTGAGTAGCCATATCTATAATGTGTATAAAAGTAGAAGCCTCCCTATATCAGGGCCAGAAATAACTGGTAGTCTAACTATCAACACTAGGTGTCTCTCATACATCATGGCGTAGTATAAGGCAACACCACATGGGCAGCATAAGTCCACACATCCGTTCGAGTATTTGGAGAGATTCGTATATGAGAATCATTGGACTTGGTTCACTATAGTTGGTTGTACCCTGCTTAGGCATAATATTACCTTGGACTCCTATAAAATTTTGGGTGTTCCTGTACTAAAAACAGCATTGTAAATTGTAACTTAGCGTCTCTAATGCAGTCAGGTACATGTGTACATGCATTGGCAGGTATTTGAACAGGACCATACTTTTTATTGGATTTTAGACTTTATATATATAACATAACTTATTTATAAACTAACGTTACACTATTTTTTTAATTATATTATTGCATTCTCTATATCTCATTTGATCAAACATTATTATAAAATCTTATTAAGGCGCTTACAATCTTAAGCCTGTTGAGTACATTGCATAGAGGGATAAAATAGTTTAAGTGCATTGGGTTCCATATCTTCCAATTTTCCCAGGAAGATAAACACTTATTCATGCCTTATGTGAGTTCTTTTCCTTGATTGCTTTTATTTATTAGGTATTGAGTTGCAAGAGGGTTTAGGGTCATAGAGATATATAAATACATAGAGAGCTCATGGCTCATTCAGAGAAATACGGGGTTGTGCCCAGCCAGGGAATACTATAACCTGGAATATCTATCCCTTTTTATGTCAAAGTTTAACTACCATCGTAAAAAAGAAAAGGAAAAATTTAATTATGATTTTTTCGTTTCTAAGAAATAAGAAAATATAACAGAGAATAATGGTTTTTTAAAGTTCTCATTAGAGAAAATGAACTTTCAAAAAAACACATTGCAAAATGTTCCTTTTCCCTTCTTTTTCAGCATAAAGAAAGCTGCTTTGCAGACTTAAATCACAAAACCTTTTATTTATGAAATAGAATTAATGACTTTGTTATTGCGTCCAAGGTAGTTAAAAGTAAGGTAGAGTCATTTTAACCAATGAAAGTAAAAAAATACACCGCCACGCAACCTACCTCATGAGCATGACGTCACATATGCCAAAAGAGGGTCTATTTTATAAGAAAAATATGTTAAATATAATCAAATTTAGCCTTTAATTAGATGATAGAAGAATTAATTATTACAATTCTATTAGAAAATGGAGGAAAAAAATTGTGGGTACTCATAAATTTTTGATGATTTAAATTTGCTGAAACTATCCAAAATATTTTATGAAAAAGCAAATTCTTCAATCATTATATGATAAAACACATAAAAAACAACGAAATAAATTATAAAAAATACTGTTTATATATTACCCAAATATTTTTTGAATTTCAAAATTATGTTCCAACAGAAAGTGATGACTTTTTTTTTTAGAAAATAATTTCCTGGTAATAATTTAATAAATTTTCTTAGGACTTAAAAAAGCCTAAATTAGCCTTAAAGGAGCCGCATGCGGCTTGCGTGCCGCGGGTTGAGTATCGCTTGTCTAGAGTCATAATGTCTTTCTGTGTGGCGTATAATTGCCTCTCCAAGCCTTTTCTTAGTCTTGGAAGAGTAATAGTCATAAAGGTCCGAATTCGTCCATGTCTAAATTTTAACGTGTTGATTTGTGGAAAGAAAGCAATTGTTATCAAACTATTTTTTTAAATGTCCATGAGCTCTAGGAAAATATTTCTATAACTAATCATTAATTGAAATTCTGATCTTTCTCCAAATTAATAAGAAATATTACTTTGTTCCTTTTTCATTATTTTAATGGCCTTAATCTGTTATGGGCATATAATGAGTGAACAAAAGCAATAAAATGGTTATGTTGTTTTATGCGAAGTTTTAAAAAGCTATTTATATATATATATTCTTTTATGCTCTTTATGCAATTTTAATATTGCTATGCATCCGAAATTAAATATATATTCACATTTTATTATGTATTTACGCATTAAGTGTTTCTAATATCGGTATATATATATATATATATATATGATATATACAATATCAATACTCTAAAGTGATTTATTTAAATAAATTAACAACAGTGAGGAAAGCATTAATCTCTGATTGTAAGAAAATCATTTTTGACATTACTGTGTGTTAATTAGAGGAGAAATAGGGTTTGTACTATATATAGGTATATATATATGTATATATATATTAGGGTTGTTCTTATTTTTCAAATGTTTGCAACAAAGTGGATTTTCTGTTTCTTGGTGATAAAAGAAGACGACATACAAAGTTTGAACAAAATCGGTCAACATTACGAGGTCGCGCAACGAGGTCAAAGTTTTAAAAATTTAGTAAAAATAGAGTTTTTCGCAAATTTCTTCAAAATGGTGGACGTTACAGACTTCAATAATAATTATTAATTTAAAGGAAATCTAATTTACTACCAGACGTATGTTTGATGTTTTTTAATAAAACAAAGTTTTCAGTAAAAACAAAGAAAAAATGGAGTGTGTATTGTTAGTATATTTCATAGCTTTTTTGTATCAATTAACTTCACTCGCCTGTAGAAGATGATTGTTCGCTTCAGAGTAAAATAGTACTTTTAAGCTTAGTAAACCTTTAGATGATAAATCCAAAAATGACCTTGGTTGCATTCTATCAATTCAGAATTCAGTACAATCTGAGTTTACATCATATGATTCAGAGCCTGTATTGACCTATAAGAAATCGATTAGGAAAAAATAAAAAATAATGTGTTTCTTAGATTTGCGTCAGAGACAAAGTAAAATTTTGAGAGGATACCTTGACGCAAATCTAAGAAACACATAATTTTTTATTTTTTCCTAATCGATTAACAATAACAATTAAAAACAATTAGGGGGTAAGCATCACTATCTCTCAATCAGAAAAATGCATGATTATTTGCGTACAAAACTCTTTAACAATGTAAATGATATAACCCATACAAAAGATAAATAAGACACGTTTTCATTTATGTTTTGAGAGAAGCATGTTTTGATGTGCACTATGATTTTCGTCGTCTTAGGGAGATGACTGAGAGGGATTCAGAGCAGAGTTCGAAGTTCCAGACAAAATTGTCTTTCCACTTTAGAGAAAGTGGTCAACGTGAATGAGATATGCAACAAGAAATTTTTTGTACCTCATAGAGAAATGCCATCGAGAGGGTTCCACGAAGGACTTAGAAGTTTGTGGAATAAATTACACAATAGAGAACCCATATGACCAAGAACCTATCAAAAGATACGGCACGGAAGAGGCAGATTGATGTCCACTACTGAAATAACCTAAATGTCTATGACTTTTCTCGAAGCCTTCATTGTTCATTCCGGAAACAGCCAGGGAACGTCCCGAACGGCCTCTACATATTAAATTCTGACACTTAATGCCCACGAGTGCGGCGGTTTGGGGTGGTCGGAATGAAGATATCGCTCTCCGGTGCCCTTGATAATTCGTCAGTCCATCATTTAGTACTGTCATTTATGATATATACTCATTGACGATAAATAGAGCCTCAAATGTGCCAAAAAAACAATATTTTTTAATTAGAAGATGCAATAAGTCCGTTGATAAAAGATGGCAACACTGCAGACATGTTGCCCACTAAAATAAAGATGCACGCAATTCAATTTTGTTAAGTCAATAGGATTCTCTGTCTGTAGTGACGAAGCCTATGCCCAATGCAATTACAATGCACAGTTCTCACCTTGAACCGGTTGGAAACTTTTCTTTGTTCTATAATGACTGACCGACGGTTAAATCACATTCTTCTTTCTTACATCCACAAGCATCTGAGCGATGACTCAGACCCCAAAAAGTGCTCTGCAGCTTTTGCTTTGCCAATGAATGAAGAGAAATTTACTTCGGAAAGTCAATTAAAGAAGAATCAATTAAAGGTTTCAAAAGTACTGTTCCTAACTCCAGTTCCGTAAGTACTTAGTTCTATATTTAGCAAAGTATCATAAATGTCTTCATTCTATATTTTTTGACAAGTTTTATGACTATGTCTTTTTGCTATTCTATTTTCTACGTTTTACAGTACTCTTTTGTGTATATGAATTCCAATTTTATCCATTAGGTGGTCTAATTTCTCATTATTCATGAAAACACTCTTAAATATATTTTTTCCTCCCTATATAAAGTGACATTGACATGCCACTGTCTTTCTTCACAATATATTTAATTAGTTTACCATTGTCTTATTCATTTTGATTTCTACTCTTATAACATTTACATGACTGATAGTGAAATGACAGAACTAAAATTTGGTAGATTACCGACGGTATCTGTAGTCAGTAAAAGCCATTCAATCGGTATAGATAAATCAGTATATTTATAAAAATATAACGACTGTATGTGGCTTCGGTATTGGTAGATTGTAGAAAAGTAGTTTCTAAAAGTCTCACCCTATTAATTTTAGATATCTCATCTACGGATGGGGGTGCAATTCATTCTTGAGAAATTTAAGTCCTGATAAAAGTCTACTGATTCCGATTGAAAAATCATGTAGTAATACTAAAGGAAATACATGAAACACAATGACTTTAAGATAACGAGATTAACTAATTAACCAATATTTATCCTCTCCAAACTACTTTAAAATATAAAAATAAAAACCTCTTTTTATAAAACAGACTTCTATGTAAGAGGGTTTAATGAATGCTGTGAAGAAAGTACTTTTTTAATAGTATTTTTGTGAAGCAAATAAGTTAGATTACAACTGTCATATATTGATCATAACCTCTTGCGTAAAGTAATAAATGACTAGAAATGACAAAAAGAGAGACATACAATTAGTTTATTGCCATATTTATCAATAACATAGCCATTCATATCAATAAATCAAGATTTATTTTATCCTCTTCTAAGGTCCTTTGGAAGTAAATAAAATAAATAAATTTAAACAGTTTTTTTTCTTTAATGAGTTCTAGGTTGGGATGATCCCCTTTTGAACCAATTAAAAGCAAGGTATGTAAATATAAAAAGGTTGTTTTTAATTTCAATTTCCCTCCTTTTTATTGCAACATCAAATAGTGACGTTATATTGAACCTTGAAAATTATATATACGACTGGACACAAAATATAATGATCAAATGCTACTTATTTCATAATATTATCTAAGAATATATATATATTAAGAACATACTGCAGAATTCATAATTACATTTTTCCCACAGATTAATTCATTATATTAATATCAAATACTCTTCTTTGGCCAATATTTATATATATATATGTCTTCTTTGTCTACCCATTAAATCACTTCAAAAGTGTTAATTTTTATTTGATCTTTTTAAGAATAGTTTACTCTGAAACGATCACAACAAGGCCACTTACTAATGAAAACAAATTTTATAGGCACAACATTGAGAAACCTTCATTTAGCCAAAATTAGTTTATGTTTTTTCCTACCCTATCCTCATTTATATTGACCTTTTTCCGAAATTACAAACATGTAACCGCATAAATATTTTATAGTATTCCAATATATGTACTATCTTATTTCGAGCTAGACATAACAATGCTAAGCAATCAACAAAGCAATAGAAGCAACTTGGATATATAGGCCATCGTCAAATTATCTTGGGAAATAAAGTATCAAGATATATGCCTAATAACAAACAAATGCTATTACTCATGTAATAAACTCCTGCGAAAGGACGTACTTACCTATCTTTATAAAAGAGTATCTCATTGCTTGATAAAACTTCCTTTCAACTAGTAGGAACTTAATTGGAATGCCCCATTTATTAAGCAACCTGTTATAAATGAATTAGACTGTCCCATTTTAGGTCAATAACTCCGCGCTTTTGCTCCAAGGGATATTCTGCTATGATGAAAAAATGAGATTGGAAAAGTTTCAGCCTTCAAATGAAATTTCGGTGACTGCTCAAGCCACTTTAAGTTTCAAAAAGGCCGTCTTTGGTTCAAAAATGGCTTGTGCTGTCTGAGTTTTAGTGATATCGAGTATTTTTTCCCCTAAGGACTGCTTGAAGTCTCATCTTTCAATAAAACTTTAGGAGAAATCAAGGAAATAAAGATTTCTAGGGGGTTTGGCCTGTTTGATAGGCCTCTTTCTGTTTTTTTTGTTATAAATTTGTCCAAGAAATTTTCGAAGAAATTTAGTTTTGTTATGACAAATTACTTATTTGATATTGATGAACGTTTCGTGCAATTTTTATAATGATCACAATGATAAAGACTTCTGTATGGACAATGTCTTCATTCTTATGACATATTATACAATTGCCGAAAGAAAATCGTTATGTATATTTGTCAATATTAGATATATCCTCATTTTATAAGTGTTTGCAATTTGAAATTTTTCTGAACTTATAACCATATTTATTTTTAAGATGTGTAAAATAACCACATAAAATTTTAATACGTTTTCCATACCGCCCAGGAGGCAAGTATTTAAGTGTGAGTGGTCCACCTAGAGATATATTTATACCCAATACTTAATTGAAGGACATACTTCCATGTTGTTTAGATTCTCTTCCTATTTTTCTTATTTATTGATTGAAGGAAGTGTAGCTTGGCCCACAGTTTCATCATGACTTGTACTAACGAAATCTGAATAATAAAATGTTTCTTTCGTTAGTTACATAAAAAAAATCATATAATAAAACACAAGACGCAAGTACTGCAGAGGCAGTTTCATTCATTAAATTTTTTGCTTGTCCATTCCAATTAAGTTAAATATAATAGCAGAAATTGGGTTAAATTTTTTGGATAACTTGGCCGTGATGTATATCACCATTAATATGTGTTTCTTTTTCCCGTATGTTATTGATGGTTACAAAGGATCTTTATTTATTAATTATCGTATTTGATTTGCAATGTCCATTTTTTTGGTCTGGTAGGCTTGTGTCCATAAGACTGAGAAGTATTATACTTCCATATAAATACCAGGTTTGGTGAAAGATATTCTTCAAACATATATATATACATATATATACAGGGTGGTAAGATGAAAATCCGACGGGTTTTCAGTTCATCCTTTAAACACGGATGACGTCATCTCAGCTGATTTTTTAACAGACAGCCAACATATGAGAGATCATTTCAGTTGAATTTATCAACGTCATGGCCGCATATGGCAATCTACAGCCTGTTATCTGGAACGAGTAAAAACGCAGGTGTGCCGTTATCCAATTCTTTGTATAAAGGGCAACACCATCAGCAACACCCAGGTCTCTGAGCTGCGTTGACAGGGCCTTCAGGTCCTCCAGCAGCGCCCACAAGGCCAGTACCCCCGACTTCATCAGGAGGGTGTCAGACATCTTCGAGCACGACCCCAGCAGGTCCATCAGGGATGTCGCAATGAGCTGAACGTTTCTCACGTAACTTGTTGGCCTGTGTGAATGATGATTTGCGTTGTCCCATATATATATATTACATATATATATATATATATACGATATTATATATAATATATATATATATATATATATATATATATATATATATATATAGTATATTTATATATATATATATATTAGTGTTGTCCCAATCACGTTTTTTTGTGCTCCCGATCAGATCATTTAAATTTGAGTTTCGGCCGATCCGATAATTCCCGATCCTATCACTTTTTTGCGTCCGATAAAAGTACCCGATCACTTCTTATCATTTTTCATAATCTGATACATTTTTGGTAATGCCTTAAGAAAAAAAGGGGATTAAAACTTAATCAAATGTCCCAAGTTTATTTTTATTATAATTATCCATTCACTCCAAATTGAAAATATTCACTTTTTTCACTGTATCAAGTTACTAAAGCAATAAAGCTTATCAGTACTGATGTGCCACAAAATATTATTGTATATAAAATGCATAAAATAAAGTAGTCTGCAGTGCAGAATAGTTAAATAACAAAAATAATAAACTCAAAATTCTTTTTGTTGGGATAATTCCTTTCTAAAAAAAGTCGTAACTTTCAGAATGGAGAACCACAACTTTCGCGAACGTCAACAAGTCTGATATATATAAGTAGATATATAAGTATATATATAAGTGATATATATAGTATAAATTTTATATATATACTGTTTTTCGTTTCTTGGTGATAAAAGAAGACGACATACAAAGTTGAACATAATCGGTCACATTACGAGGTCACACAATGAGGTCAACATTTTTACTAAAAATTTAGTAAAAATATAGTTTTCCGCAAATTTCTTCAAAATGGTGGACGTTACAGACTTCAATAAATATTTAATTTAAAGGAAATCTAATTTACTACCAGACTATATTTGATGTTTTTTAATAAAACAAAGATTTCAGTAAAACAAAGAAAAAATGGAGTGTGTAATGATAGGATATTTCATAGCTTTTTTGTATCATTAACTTCACTCGCCTGGAGAAGATGACTTGTTCGCTTCATAGTAAAATAGTACTTTTAAGTTTAGTAAACTTTTGAATGATAAATCCAAAAATACCTTGGTTGCATTCTATCAATTCAGAATTCAGTACAATCTGAGTTTACATCATATGATTCAGAGCCTGTATTGACCTATAAGAAATAATAATAATTTTTAATAAACTTAAAATACTACTTTACTCTGAAGCGAACAAGTCATCTTCTACAGGCGAGTGAAGTTATTGGTACATAAAAGACCATGAAATATGCTATCATTACACACTCCATTTTTTTGTTTGTTTTTACTGAAAACTTTGTTTTATTAAAAAACATCAAATATGCGTCTGGTAGTAAATTAGATTTCCTTTAAATTAATAATTATTATTGAAGTCTGTAACGTCCACCATTTTGAAGAATTTGCGGACTATATTTTTTACTAAATTTTTAGTAAAATTTGCGTTGCGCGACCTCGTAATGTAGACCGATTTTGTTCAAACTTTGTATGTCGTCTTCTTTTATACCAAGAAACAGAAAATCCACATGTTGCTAACATTTCAAACATTTGAAAAATAAGAACAGCCTAATAATATATACTATATATATATATATATTATATATATAATCATAATATATACAATATATATCTATATATATATATATATATATAATATATATATATATAGATATATATATATATATATATATATAATTATATATTATATATATAATAAAAAACGAAAAACCATTATTTTATTTGCTATCGACAACGCGATATCTTTTTGCGATTCCAGTTTTTTGAAATGACGATGATTGTGAGGCCGATCGATCGGGACATCAAATATATATATATATATATATTCTATATATATTTTCTAATTTTACACTTTTCTTTAAAAACATTCAAATAGATGATTGTCTGGTTCTCCATGGCTTAAATATTCGACATAAAAAATATTTTTAAACAAGAAAATTAGTTTTCATTGAAATATATTAAATTGCAGTTGATGTGTATATTTTGAACTTTTGTAGAAATTATGAATAAATTTGACGATCAATTAGTTTTATTATAATTCTTAAAAATAAAAAGGAAAATCATCCAAGAATGTCAATGAAAGAAAACATAAAATATTTACTGAAAACGCCGTTACTTATAAACATACCACAAAATATGCACCCCTTCTATGGATCGTTTCTTTGGTTTCCTTTTGTTTATATGTCTAAAAGTAAGTAATTTAGACTGTGCATATTGATGGTGCCATATTCATCGTGGCATATTTTGATATATTAATAATTATCTTAAGCAAAAAGGTAAAAAAAATATTTTTAAAATAACTTTTCTTCCTTTCCAATGTTGAAATATTTGTAATACAACGTACATGAATAGCTTTCTTACAGCATACGTTTCTATATATGTAGTCGCTTACTAAATAAACTGAAGATGTTAAGAAACAATGGATTAAAAAAGTTTGTTTGTTTACGTATTGCATAATACATTTTTCAAGAAATTTCATTTGACCACTATTTGATAATAAAACTCAATTTTCCTTGGCGCCGCCCTAATGGCCCATGCGGTAGGCATTCTGGGAGCCCAAATTTAATATATTTTTCTTGTCGATTATTTAATCCTTGGACAAAATAATATATATTTGAATGTTCTTATACTGTGAAAAATAAACACATAATAGATAACATAAGAACACCAACCTGACTACCCTCTTATTCTTTTCTCTTCATTAAGCCATAAAATAAAAATAGTAAAACTTGGCATTGAAAAAATGGTGGTGTGTCAGCACTTTAGTTCAATATTGGCACTTAATATTATTTGATGAGAATTTATTATTATATCTATATATATATATATATATATATATATAATGAGAAAGTGCCCGTAATAAAATAGTTGTTGTTAAGTTTTTGTAGATCTCTTATTTCATAGAACTAGGAAATATATATTAATTTATAAAAAAGCTTTGACAGAAAACAATTGATAATTATATGCTCCACTATTCCACATTTTATCTTAAATTTGAGTGATTTTATTGTTTTTAGTTATATTGCAATATGTAAACATTTGTTTCATAGGTTCTATAAAGCTTAACTTGTAAGCAATCATATTTAATAACATGCTTTGTCTTTTTATTATAGAACCACAAAATTTAACTTTTTTTTAAGTTTTTTTTCTTTTCTTTCATAAAACATAATTTAAACTAACAATAAGTAAAACAACTTTTCGTAAAAACTTCATTGATATTGTATAATATATTGGGCATTTAGGCAAATACATATACCTAACAAAAATCTTAATATAGAATATCACATGCAATATAATTATTATTTTTCAACTATATTTTTTACTCAATGCGATTTTAAACTACATAATATTCATAACTTTACATCTTTAAATTCACATTTACAATTCTCTTTGTAATGGGACTTCATGACATCCTTGTTTCTGCATTATAAATACTCAAAAGCATATTTCGTATTGTCACTCTTAACACAGTTTTTTCACATTTAATTTGTTGTATTTGAAAAAAACTTATTGAATTTTTGCTCATTTCAGTGGAGTAAGATCATATGAAAACGATTAGGAGGAACATAAAACTTTTGAGGTAAAGTACCATAATAAGCGATCAAAAGTATTCAGCAGTTTCTCATAGAACACTAATATTTGGCTGTACACTAAAGTAAAAAGAAACTATAAAGTATTTTTTAAATAAAATACTAAGAATATTATTTTGGTAAGTACTGTTTCTGGTGAAATATATTTTAGTATAATAAAATAGTATTTTTTTGTTACTGAGTAATGAAATATTACGAAGAAGATACACTGATAAGTTTGCTAATGACTTGCCTATTAAATAATAGTTCCCTAATTCAATTACCATTAAGAGATAACAGCCATTCCTTTCATAGATAGTTTTTGTGAAAGATTATATTGTAATATCCTAGGGAAAAAGGAGTTTTATTTTCTAAAGAAAATATTTTTTTGGTTATCCCACTATCCGCCATTTAGCATGATGAAAGCTGCAATTTCAAGGTTTTGCTCATAAAGAACACTTTTTATTTCACTTTTTATGATTGTATTTATATCCATTATTCTTTTTTAATTATATTATACTAAAAAAGAATTCTGTTAGTTCTTTTCCATGTATCTCCCGAACGATTCCTTAGATCTTGACGAAATTTTAAAATAAAAGTTTTAAGAGCTCAGGAATTGCTTAAGTGGGGATGTAAGTTCCCGGAAAATTCGTCATCGTCATACTTAGTATATTCACTAAATCGTTTTTTGTCTATTTCTTAAAATTGCCGAGTTAGATTTTGACCAAAAAATATGATACATAAGAAAAGATGCTATGAAGTAATCATAATTTCATATTCAAATATCGTAAATCAAACTTTAAAGGTAAAAACAAAATAATTATAAAGTATGTATGTAGTTTTGATTAATCTGAACTTTTCAAACTATTTTTTAATTTCAATAAATATAGCTAACATTAACTTGATAAAGATACGATAAGTAAATAAGTGTATTAAAGGATGAAAGCTCAAATTCTTATATTATAATAAAAATATTATTATTATCTATAATGTACTTCATGGACCACATTGAGTCATATGCAAATATTTGTAGGAATAAAATAATACCAAATACAAATACTTTTAATGTAAATAAACAACTATGTACATTTTTAGCCTAGATACACATTTCCAAAGCTTTCGTCAAAAAATAAATTCTAAATATATGTGCCAGAAGCACACCAAGACAATAAAACCAAGCAAACTTATTTGAAGAAAAAACCATAATATAAATCCTCATTTTCATATCCATCTTTATGAAATATTAAAGATACTACATATTCTTGAAGCGAATCATAGAATGATCGACAGTTTTTTAATAATTTATTTTTAAAAAATAAAAAGATTCAAAAGATATATTCCATTGTCTATTGATTTTCGCTACACTCTAAACATAAATGTTTTAATCGTAATTAAATTACTTAAAATAATACCGCTTATAGAAACTTCACTTAAATAAGAATCAATGCGTCGGCCTTATTAGATTTTTTTTTGCCTAATTGATTCGATAGAATTGCATCCGATAGGATATAAATAAGATTATAGCATTAAAATTAGTCTATCGAACCTAGGATCTATCAATGAGGTAGACCAAAAATGACCATCCCCTCTCGGGATTCGAACCTGCGCCTCCAACATTGAGAGTTGAACACGCCTTAACACGCACGGCTATCGAGCTCCCTTTTTTTGCCTATATGGTTCGATAGAATTGCATCCGATATGATATAAATAAGCATTATAGCGTTAAATTAGTCTATTGACCTAGAATCTTATCAATGAGGTAGACCAAAAATGACCATCCCTCTCGGGATTCGAACCTGCGCCCCCAACATTGAGAGTTGAACGCGCCTTTAACCATTTAACCAAAAAAATTATGACTTTAAAGTATAACATATTGATTCGAATATAATATTTCTTTAGAACTATGTTGGAAAACTTGCATCTATTTTGAATGTAAATTAACATTTTTGTTTTTATATTCAAGTTATAATATATATGAAAAACACTAAGGTTAAAAAGAAAGATTCGGATTAGAGAGCCTGACCAAAAAATGGCTGACATTTGCTGTTTTTGTTAAGCAAAACCTTAATAATGATTCAGCATATTTGGTTAATTCAACAAGTGATCAACAATACATGTTTGTTTCACTTTTAAATGCAACTTGACTTCAAGTCCGGAAAACCAGACTGCAGAGGTTGATGATGTGAGCGCTCCGGATCTACACAGTCTGTTATATCATGGAGAAAAAGGTAAGTCGGCTACGGATTGTCAATCATTCCAGATTCATCAACATTGACTCAAGTTTAAAAAAAAGTCATCATGGCTAATGATTCTAGTAAGATGGTAAAAATTAATATTTCGTTACCTATTAATAATAGGCTTTAACAAAGTTTCGGTATTCTTGTCATATTTTATTAATAGTGTACCTATAACTTTTGTTTATTTTATATTAAAAATATATAAATCTTTATTAATATTACGATGAGTACAGAAACTATATAGGAATAACTATTATTCTTATATAAAAGCCTTAGTTCTATTTTTACAAGAATATTTATGTGCTCAAAGCTAAATTGGTCAGGATAACAAAAAGATCGTAATAAATTACATTAAGCAATTATGCGTCATGTATATGAAAGTTATCCATGTAAACAGCTTTTTATCTGTATCTTATGAATAAAGAAACTAAGTTATCTTAGAGGCATCTACCAGCTTTCTTTTCACAAAAAGGTTTTTATGAATATTTATAAACAATAAGGAGCTGATTAAATCAGTTATATCCCGAAAATATAAAGGATAAATCGATCCTTGCATGAATTAAAAATTATTCAAAATATTATTAAAAGATTGTATTGGTTGATTTTGAACAACTTCATAGCGCCTACTCTAAGGCACATTTAAAAGTTCTTGAGACTATAAGTAAATTGCTTTTGTTACTATGTATCAATAAAGTAAAGGGATATGTGGATCGGTGTGTAAGGAATCTCGCTCAATCACCGAAATATATTATAACCGGATTATATATATACTATATATATATAGTATAATGGTGATTCTTTTTCACGTTTTTCGGATTTGAGTGTCGGGCTCCCCCTAGGATTATACTTTAGTGAATAGAGATCATGTTGTGAAAGTTTGAACGAAATCAAATAATGTGAAGTGTCCGCTCAATGGGCCCAAAAGTTATGTAGTATTTTTTTTTCGCCATACGTCACCTCCAATGTCCTTTGTTTCAATGCTATTTTCAAACAATTTGCCGCAAAATGTTTGTATGATTGCAAAATTTAAATCAGTTTTTATTTTTTATATACACTTAAAATCACAAAAAAAATTTAAATTTGAAATAGTCATATTTATGGAAATTACCCCAAAAATGACATTTTGAAACTTTATTATCTCGTTTGATTTGGATGTACATAAAAAATAAAACTGATTTGAAACCCTTGCAATCATGCCTATATTGTTTGAAAATATCATTGAAATTAAGGACATTAGAAGCGACCGAATGGCGAAAAAAAAAATACTACACGGTTTACTAAATAACTTTTGGGCCCCTTGAGCGGACACTTCCATTATTCGATTTCGTTCAAACTTTCACACAGGATGTCTATGCACTAAAGTAAAATCCTAGGGGAGCTCGACTCTCAAATTCGAAAAAGTGATATAAGAATCACCATTATATATATATATATATATATATATATATATATATTATATATACCTTAAGTGCCCATACATTGTTATAATTCTATATGAACTTGGAAATAGATTTATATATACAAAATGTGATATTATTAAAAGACAATTTTTTTGATATTTAACATTGGGCCATAACAAAATAAAAATCGTTTTTAAAACGCAGTTACTTTTATATAAGCTTAGAAGCACAAAATACCACTCCATGAAAATATAGTTACCCATATTTAAACTGTTTTTAGAAAAATAATATTTTTTTAATATTTGAAATTGTAACAGTAAAAATTTCGTCACTGAACTAGATACATAAATTATTGTACTAAAGTACCCAAAAATGTTTAAACATTGGTATTAATGAAGCCAAGAGATTATTTCCGTACTTAATTTACAAATAACAAAATTGCACACTAAACTTTAAAGGCATGATAGCAAGTGAATGAAAGAGCTCAACTCGCCATTCCACTTATGTGGAGATGATTAGATAATGGTCTTGACTCTTGGACTCGGATATCATTTGTTTTATGTCAAAGCCTTTGACGTCAAAGCTATAGGAATCCCCATAAACATGCACGCTCTAATCTAACGGACTTTTCAAATGGAGCTCAGTAGCCGTGCGTGCTAAGGCGTGTTCAACTCTCAATGTTGGGGGCGCAGGTTCGAATCCCGAGAGGGGATGGTCATTTTGGTCTACCTCATTGATAGATTCTAGGTTCAATAGACTAATTTAACGCTATAATGCTTATTTATATCATATCGGATGCAATTCTATCGAACCATATAGGCAAAAAAAACCAAAAAAAAACCGGACTTTCACATTTGTTTATTTGACTCAATAGGTGATCTCTAACCATTACAAATACGAATAACATTACCAAGTCCTCGTAAAGAAGGAAAGCTGTTCCGCTGTTCTCATTCAAGAATTAAACTCCAAAAATAAAGTTACTAACACGTTTCATGTTTTCAAATTAAAACAGATAGTTATTTTGAAGGCATGACTTGGCTTCATTTTTGAAAATAACCTTTATGAAGATGCGTTGTAAATGTTCATTTTATTAACAAAGTTGTTGCACGTATACGCAAATTGTTTAACTTGATGTTATTATGTTATCTTCTAATATTTTATATATATGTGACATAAAACCATGATGTGTTTGTTTGTTGAGAAAAGTGGTACACATTTTCTCTAATAAGTATATATATTTTTCTGGACTGAGGAAAACTTCTAATTGAAATAGAAACTATGATAATCCTACTGATCCTTTTTTAAATGATTACGAGTAAATGATACAATATCCATATTAAAGGTCGTTGTTTATAAAGTAAACTATTATTAGGATATATTTTACAAAAACATAAGTCTAAATGGAGTGAGATAGTCGTGTGTATTAAGCGTGTTCCACTCTCAATGTTGGGGCAGGATCGAATCTGAGAGGGGATGGTATTTTTGATCTACCTCATTGATAAGATCCTAGATGCGATAGACTAATTTCATGCTATAATACGTATTTATATCCAGTCAGATGCAATTCTGTCGAACATATAGGCAAAAAAAGTCTAAAACAAATAATTTTCTTCATGAAATTAAAAAATAATTAGGTTAAAATGCATAATAAACATCGAGAGAACATTGATTCTATATCTAAAAATAAATCCTTGATAAAGATGCAATTAAGAATGACGTAATAATATATAATTGAACTCTATACAAAAGAAGTGACATTAAGTTGTACATATTGAAGTTGTAAATGACATAATTGTAAAGTTTTCGTACTCTATATTTCACAATCATATTTATTAATGAAATGGAATAAAACTGCTATTTTCATGAAGGCTATGCATTGATATTTACAAACCTGTTCATATACTTATAAGTTGAAAATATTTTTACGATATGATTACATTTGTAAACAATTGTTCACGTTTGCATGCCATGATTAAAAAGCGTCCGATCAATACGGTTAAAAAAAAAAAAACACTAATTCTAAACTAAGTTTTTCTTTAAGATCTTAATAAAATGTTGCATATCTAAAAATAATTATTGCAAGGGTTCAAATTATACCTTAGATAATAATATGTTAAAATAATTTAAGATATGCTATAGCAATATGCAGTTAATACAACTGGATATAATTGTCTATTAATGATATTTTTTTCATTATACGAAAATGGTAAAAAATGTGTATGTTTGTAAAGCAAAATAATATTGTGCAGGCATAGGGCCTACACATGCACCTATTAAAATTGATGTAGGATTAAATGCAGACTCTAAAAGGCTCATATTGACGCTATATGATATGAATATCACTTATTTACTCAAAGATTGGGCTAAGTTTTGTTTTGCAATTATATATTGCTTATATTTCAAATTTGATTTAACATATTAATGAATTTCTAAAGAAAATAGTGTTTTATTTTAACTATTCGATAATCCAATTTAAATTAAAGATATTTAAGCATAGTAATTTCATTTATCTTTGTATAAATATATGCATGAAATGAATATATTTTGAATAAAATTTACTTTTTAGATAGCTAATCTTTTGCATTACGGCATATAATTGCTTAATAAAAAAAATATATAAATATTCGATAATATTGTTTTGGTTAACAAATGCAATGCAATGTTTACTATCCTTGTATCCATATGCATCGATCCAAAAAATAACCATTATACTGAATAAAAGAAGTCAAGAAAATTACCCTATTCAGTAACAGATGGGAGCTCTGTTATGTAGCTTTTATGACAGAATATATCTGTACTTATTTTTCCTGATAATTTCTGGAGCAGTCGTATTCAACATACTAAGTCATAAGGAATAGAGAAAAGGAAAAAGGACGGCAAAATAATAAATAAGAATATATATTCCGCCAAACAATATATTCCATTTTTGGGCAAATATTTAAACTATATATCAAATTATTTTATTACTAACAGTTAAAGTTGTCAATTTCAAGTAATTCAAATTTATTCATATAAATAAATATTTTTTTCTTGTTAAAAAAACAAAAATTACAGATAAACATCAAATTAATATTTTTAATTTCGTAGTCATGCATCGAATGAGCTAAAAATGATAAAATTCGTAGCACTTTTTCGATTCAGTCAATTATGACCAACAACGAATAAAGAATAGGGGGAAAAATATTTTACTTTCAATGTTTTCATTGCCTGATACAGTTTACCCTCTGATTTAAAATGGTATTTATATTTATCGCTCAGGTCGGAATTATGCATAATATAAGTTTGATTTTTTCTTACTTTTTTTTTTTTTTTTTTTTTGTATTTCAAATACAATTAACTAAGACGTTGATTTAAACATTTATAAAAATACAATAAGAATAATGCAGTCGTAGGTATTAAACATAAGACAGGTTAATAATAAAGGTGCTTAAGTAATATTTAAAATGAGGATATAATAATAATAAAAGATGAAAAACAAAATAACAGAAGAAGGCGTCAAGAGAGTAACATGAGGCGTGAGGCTCTATTTGTAAACAAACATCTCCTCCACCGGAACCAGCACTACTGATGAACAATTGGGACGCCGTCGAGGATCTCCAAGCTTCTTCTTACCACGCAATCAATCCCCAAGGGAAGAGGAGCTCCCTTAACTCTAGCGGCATAAAGGATCCCCTGGACAGTTGAGATGATGTGTTCAATTTCGAAGGCATGCTTATAGGAGGGAGATGTACAGACCAGCCAATCCCTAGGGTCTAATGCTACTCCGTACACCTTTTGGATGTCTTCTTCCACCGCACGAACAAGAGGGAGGATTCGGGGACAAAAATAGAAGAAATGGAAAGATGTCTCCGTTTCTTTTTTGCACCAATGGCAGGACTGTTCCTCTGGAGAAACCTTCGATTTATTTGTGTAGAGGGAGGATGTTGCTAGTCTGTATCTTAACCATTTTTGTCTCGGGTCAGTAATTGGGTTCTGTAGGATGGTTTTAGGGTTAATTAAACTAATATCTTCATTTTCTTTAAGGTTTTTGAGTCTCTTTGTGATAATGGACCGAGGAGATGTCCCGATTTGGTTCCCTATAAGAGATTCACGAACCCTTCGGTTATTGATGTAAGTGAGTGCAATGAAAAAAGGAGTAGGTGGACCGTTCAGTTTCGAAGAAGTGAATTTCATCCTTTGTATTCTCATACCCAAAATGAAATTCTTCATAACCCCGTCAGTGACAGAAAATTGGCCTATGGAAGTAATATTGAGATCCTGATAAGGCTCTTCTTCACTCTTTAATCTCTTGTTGTAATTCAAGGGTTCATAAGCTCCAAGGAGCGGAAGGACATATTCTATAATAGAATTCCATGAGAGTCCCATCCTTTTCCAATAGAGACCACACTTTCTAGTCACTTTTATTAGCTCTGATGGACCCATAAATATACGGTCCTCAAATTGATGGCCTGTAACCTTTTGGAAGGAGTGCTTTAGTCTAGCTGACCAGAAATCACTATTCGTTTGAAATCTCCTCATCCAGGTCAGGTTTAATGTCTTCCACATGTGCTCCATATTCATCAGACCAAGTCCCCATTTACTCACAGGGGCTTCTAATCTTTTTCTTGATATATAAGGTCTTGAATTACCCCATATCAGGTTGTCCCTATATTTATAAATTTTTATACAGATGTCCGTAGAATATGGAATATATCTTAAAATATGAAAAACTTTTGGGAAAATATTTATATCCCAGGCTCTCATTTTTTCATACCTTGAAAGAGGGGCACTTTTATAAAAAGCACTGTTCTTTTCTAAGGTGGCTAGAATTTTTATTTGATTGAGTTTTTCAGAGTCAACCTCCGCGCTTGATACTTCTACACCCAATATGACCGCACTTTGGACAAACTTTATTCCATCAAAGGCTTGCGACAGGCTATCTTTACAGTTGGAAAGGATCTGAGATTTTTGGACATTTATGGACAGCCCAGATGTATACTTGAATCTTTCAATCAAGCCAATAGACCTCTCTATGGAATTTAATATGCTTCTTTCGGATCCGGACATAAAGATAGTAAGATCATCTGCATACATTATACATTTCAAAATCTTTTTTTCAAGACTCAATCCTTCAATAACTTTATTTTTAACTATTTTCCCATACAGGTCGTTGATGCACAGTATGAATAAAGACGGGGATAACAAATCTCCTTGTCTCGCTCCTCGGTTGATTTCAAACTTGGCCTGTGATCCTCCTATGATGATCTTAGAAGAAGAATTCCTAATCACCGATGATATCATCCCAACAAACCTATCTGAGAGGCCGTAACGGTATAATTGTTCAACAATGAACTTGTGGGAGAGCGTGTCAAAGGCCTTCTCGAAATCGACCATGAAAGCCGCATAATTAATTTTGGAGGTTTGACAATGCTCAATGGCGTCTTGAATGGATCTAGGGACATCCTCTATATGGCGATGAGGCATAAAACCTTTCTGATCGGGAGATATAATTATCGGAAGAATTTTTAGTAAAATACCTGTGAGTATTTTGAAGGACGTGTTTAATAGCGAGATGGGTCTATAGTCTTTTATATTTTCTCCTTTTTTGCCTCTTTTCAGAATCAATGTCAACAGGCCACAACTCATGAAATCTGGGACGAATCCTATCGCGAAGATGTCAGTGAAGACTTGTTCGAGAATCGAAGAGAATTGGACAGCAAATTTTTTATAGAATTCAAACGGAAGACCGGAGGGACCTGGACTTTTATATTTTTATTATAATTATTTATGAAAGACAAAATTTCATCCCTGGAGATTTTAGAGTCTAATTCCGGTAAAAATTCTTTGATTTTTGCACTTGTGCTATTATATTCATCATCCTGTTCGAATTTTAATATCGGCTTCCAACTCGCTGGATCTTTGATGAGTCTCCATTTGTAACAGAAATCACACAATTTAGTTTTTAAGCAGTGGCCACAACTATATAATTGGGAGTAGAAGTTTCTTGCTTCTTCAGTGATTTTTGTAGGGTCATCTGTGATTTCACCGGAGTCCAATCTTAAAGAAGACAATTTTTTTGAACTTAAGGAATTTTCCAGGTACTTGAATGATGTTTTGCCTTTGACATTAAGGTCAATAATCTTCCTTCTTAATCGTATCATAGCCCCTTTGTTTTCATACTCAAGAATTTTCTCAAGTTCATAATTTGACTGTGCAGAGTTGCATGCTAATTTGTCTATTTTGTTTTTAATAAGTGTTCTCTCTTGAGCTCTCCTTCTCCCTTCTTCTTTAAAGACTTCTCTCGCGTAATTCTCCACATTTCGCAAAGTATCCCACGAAGAAACTCTGCCCTTTTTCATTTGTGCCATGCAGCAGTCTATCATTTTGCTTACTTTCTTGTGGCATTCAACAGAATCCAGCAAAGAGATGTTTAGTTTCCAGGGTGTTCGATGAGGCTTTGGGGGGCGATTAAACAATCCAAAAATGGGGTTATGGTCAGAGATGTGACTAGGTAGAGTTCTAAAATCTTTTAGCAATTCAGAGACCCTATATGAAGAAAATATGTAATCTAGTCTTCCTGAAATTTCTTTTCTATTTTTATTTTTGGCGTGAAATGTCATTTTCGGAGACTCAGGGTGGAGTTTCAGCCCCAGGTCATGCAAATCCAACTGTGTAATTATTTTTTCTAAATCCTTTGCATTTGTTTTGTTAGCAGATCCTTTATAGTTTATTGCGTCCCTGTCTGGGTTTCGAGTGATATTCAAATCCCCCAAAAGTAAGCATTCATTTTCTTTTAAAGGATACTTTTGAAAAATATTGGAGAACCAAGACTTACATGGATAGTTTATTCCATATAAAGCGTACAATGTAGTACGCTTCCCCAGGAAGAAAAAATTCAGTATCACATAGTTGCCTGAATTGTCAGCAGCCACAAGCTGAGGTTGAAGAGTCTTTTTTATAAGAACAACAACTCCTCTTGAAGGATGAGAGCTTGTTCTTGTTGCTTTAGCAAGGAATAGTGAATGAGAGGGAGGGAGGAGGCCATTAAGTATTGACTCATCATCCAACCTAGTGTCCACAAGGACTATGACATCCGGACATGTATATGAACGGATGTAGTTCATTACTTTGGCAGCTCTAGCTCTTGTCGATAATGAATTGGTGTTATATGTAAGTATTGTAGTCATTATTTAAGTCAAGTTGTAAATATTCAAAAGACTCAGCGCTCACTTACCAGAGCTATTTCTCTTTTTAGTTTGTTGGGCTGCCATTAGGACCCCTGTGACGGTTCTAGGGCGTTCATTGTTGGAAGAAGGGTCCCTAACATTGCGAGGGGAGTGTGGATGATCTTCAGGATTAGAGTTGACAATTTTTTTAGAAGGAGTAGACTTGTTGAATAGAGGAAGAGGTTTTATTTGTTTTGGGGAGTGAATATGACCCGCTGTAAGCAACAAGTCCGGAGACCTTGGCCTCTTACAGGTCGTTTACTTACTTTTTTTATTCATTTATTTTGGATTACAAGGAATGATGTGTATAAAAAATTGATTTCATTTATGTTAAAATATTCATGGCCAATTTACATCGTTTGTGACGTCTTTAAACGTGAGAAATACCTGGCTTCTAAACGTCAAATCAAACGTTATTCTATTGAATGAGAGATTCGTGAATGGATCAAAAAACCATAAATAAAGAAAAATATAACACGTTTCGATTACCGTTCCAATTCTAAGAACGCACCCAAACTGAAGGTGTTAACTAATAAAACGATTGATAGTTGTGCAGGATTAAATTTTAATACAAATATTTTCACGGAATGATGTCAAGCATAATATATATTGTTTTTATACATCGTTTCAATTGTGCGTTAAGGTACAGAAGTGGTGGCAAACACTTTGATAAAATAGTTATATTCTCAACTCTCGTACACATTAAAGATGTATAGTTAAGATAATTTATGATACTTGATTTTTGAATCGAATATTTAAAAAAAAATTAGTCGAATAAACACCTATTTTGATGCCAATGTTGCCGGTGCCCAACTCATTTAGACAGATATAAAATATATTGATAACTAATATTGTTTATTTTATGATTTTCATATGCTTTTGATAATGTGTAAATATTTTCATTGTAATTTTAGTGGACTAATAGCTTAAACTATTAATGTGAGAGAAACTCACAGTCCTTTACTCAAATGTTGTACATGATTGAACTATATATAACAATAAAGTGTTAAGTACCATTTCCCCCGACTATATGGTCTCCTCACACAATATTAGAAATTGTATCTACCACATTTTAGTATCACATCTACTTCCTACAATCTTGGAATGTTTCATTTTTTTTTGTATTCTACCAAATGATATTTCAAACCCCACTGTCACTTTCTTGTTTGCCTTCAAGAGTCACTTCTATTAAAGGAACAGACCTCATTGATGACAATTATCATATTATCCCACCCATTTCAGAAATATACACTCTAATTGTCTTCCTGGTTTCGTGTTTTCCGGGTTAAATATCGAAATTATATGGATATCCATCGGAGCTACACATCATCCAAATCTTATAGCCGAATCTTATTGACTTGTTCCTCATATAATGATTTGCACCTAGTAATCTACTATATGGGATCATGGATTATCCACGCTAAGTCTTTCGTAAAACCCACCACACTGGAAACAATTTTCTTTAAGCATGTCGTATAAGGGTAAGATTTCAAAACTTTAGACTTGTCTAATTGGGAGTTGACATACAATTGTCAATGTCTTCAGTTACTTCCACAAGAATGAGTCTTGATGCATATATTCGTCGTCATTTTTTTTCCAGTGTATTTCAGTTCTTAAAATTCCAAAGTAATTGCGTTAAAAAACATAAATAGACATTGTAATCTAAAATTAATACTTTGGAGAAGAACGACAACAATTAAAACATAGAATAAAAATTAATCAAACATAAAATGGCACAATACATAATTTAAAAAACGCTTCTCCAATATTTTAAATAATAAATCACTTTGAATATTTCAAAATCCGACGTAAAATCTTTAAATGAAGTAGGGAGCTTGATGGGAAGTATCGTACCTCCTCTGAAGCAAACGTCCACGAGTCGTTTCGAAGAGACGGAATTTTCAGGGAAAAAGCAGTGTATCTGGCTGCAGCTGATAGCAAAATTGCTCGTAGGTCTGTTGGTTTCACATACTCTCGCTTCGTTAAAGAGCTGGCAATCCGTGCTTTGGCGTTTAACAAAGCAAAGTCCACGGCCTTAGAGTTGTCGGAACGACGTCCTTTTCTTTTTTGAAGCCCAAACAGCACAACTGCCTTTATAATTCCCTCCCCACAACTATCCAGACCTCTGACGTTTAAGGAAACGAATTTCTTCAATATAGAGACAGCCTGACAATCCACGAAGGCATGTAAGGTGTCACTATAAAGTCTCCCACAATCCTTGCAATGCTCCGAAAAGATTATGCAATTAGAAGAAATTTGTAGTTGGCTTGTGAATGTCCTCCCGTCGTGGATTCCAACTAAGGACTGATTTATTCTCTGCCTCCATGTTTCAGGAAGCTTTAATAAACTGAGAAAGAAATCAGTCAACCCCTTAGTTTCGTAGCTCAAATTGGGAAATGCCATTTTGAGGTGCCACGGCCGTGGCATTAAATGAACAGCAGCGGCCTTTCTTAGAGGGAATTTAAACCTTCCATCATCAAATGGATATAATAAGAGACTGGAGTGTATGGATAAAACATTGTTGTTTAGAGCTTTTTCTTCCAAAGCTGCGGAATCTCCCAAATTTTTGAAGAAATAGGGTCTCGAGTGATTTTTCCGAATGATGTCCACTGTTGAATCACTGAGAAATTTGGGCTCACACTTCCAAATTATTCTCTGAGCTGCCGCCCAACTTGAGGAAATACGTTGCGTGGAGTCGTTTGTGAGATCAGTTCCGAACATTAATCTCATACATAGACTATTGTACGTGACAGTCCTCCTCCATTCCTGGTCGGGTTTCCTCAGAATATCTATAAAAATCTTTATATATATTTTGGGAACTATACGAGATAGAAGAGCCAATCCTCCCCCAATTAACTTCTTAGGTCTCCTAATAGCGGGAAGGTAGTTTTTGTGAAAAAGTTTCGACAACCAGACTTCTTCTTCATTCATGGCTCTTTCAGCAATCTCGGGAGATGCAGTGGCCTTATATAGAACTAGAGGAATTATGTGGAGATTATATAAGTCTATTCTTTTTTGGAGGCCATAATTCCTCCACAAAGAAACCCGACTACCAATCGTCGAAGACATAATGTCCCAGTTGCTCCTATGTAGCCCCTCAGGCCCCCAGTGAAGACCAAGTATAGAAACTTTATTTTTGACGGAGCAATGGCCTACGCAAAGTCCTTCTTTGTAACCCCACTCCCCTATCGGTAAAATAAAAGTCTTGGATCGATTTAATTCCAAACCCGACCTCTCCTTGAATTTTTCGAAAGAAGACAAAAGGATTTCGATTCTCTTTTTTAGCTGCGCTTCTGAATTTGCTTCTAATGTCAATGTAATGTCGTCTGCGTAGAGATCGATCAGATGTCGGTAACCAGGAAATTGAACACCGAATCCACTGTATTTACGTGACAGTTGAGTCACAAGCTCTTCCACAGCAGCGATGAATAAAAGAGGGGCTGAAGGGCAACCCTGTCTACAGCTTCTTTCAAGCATTATAGACTTACTTTCCAGACCACCCAATGTGATTATCGAGGATCCATTAAAAAGAAGAGCACGAACTGGGTTAAAAAAACGGCGAGGGAGGAGTTTTTTAACAGCCCTTAAAATTTGACAATGTAAAATAGAGTCGAATGCTTTTTTAAATCTATCCCAATCACCGCCCCAAACTTTTTTCTTTCTTTCACAGATTCAATGGCTGTATGAATATTACGTGATACATCAGATATTTTTCTATTTTTAAAAAATCCTTTTTGAGGGATACCAATCTTCTTGTTGAGTATTGGCTCCATTTCCTGAGACAAAACTCCAGACAAAATTCGATACGACTGGTTGAGAACAGTGATCGGTCTCCAATGGTTAAAATTCATCCCATTCCCTTTTTTTGGAATGAGGACAATTCTTCCCTTTGTGAAAGACTTAGGAAGCTTGCCTCTGATTTCCATTGACTCTCCTATTCGAACCAGAAAGGGGGCTACTTCATTAGGAAGATGCGAGAAGACTTCTCCAATGATTCCGTCCACCCCCGACGCCTTCCGTACGTTTAACTTTTTTCGATGTAAGATGTAACTTTCTCAGTTGTGAAGATTTCTGATCGGGCTACAAATTTCTTCTTGGGGAACTTAGTCCTATCATGGCGAAATATATCCTGGAATTTTGTGTAAAAGAAGTCTAATACGTCTTGGGATTTCGTTATCTTTTTACCATCATGTATTATTGCCTTGATGGCGGACGCAGAGTGTTCAGTTTTTTTTCGGAGAGTTGAAAGTCGTCTGTGAGGGCTTACTTCTGTAGATAACTTGTCACTCATTTCAGTCTCCACAACTTCTGCTAGTCTAGAAGTGTTGACCAGTTCCGAAGTGAACGTTTTAATAAACATACAATTTTCTTCAAGCAGATGATTAAGTTTTGCTTTATTTTTTTTCATTATTTCTCTTTGGTCATGCAAAAACTTCAACGTGGTGTGCCGAACCACTCTTGAAAAAACTGTTAATGTTTGTTCTGATGAAAGAGAAGGGCTGAATGCTTGTGTTAGCTTTTGACGAAGTTTTGTCACAAATATTGTCTCCTTTAAAATCCACTTTGGCACTTTAAAAGCATGTGTCGTTTGTCTAAAATTCAGTTCTAATTCTAAAGAATGATGATCCGAGAAGGGTTCTGGTCTATAAAATGCTTTTCTTATTTGTTGATAAAAGGTTGGCGATACCAGGGCCAAGTCGATTCGAGAGGCTGAAGAACCTTTTCTCCACGATACTTGTTGATTTGGGCTAAGTTTTTGGTGGTGTCTAAAAGATTAAATTTTGAGATTAAATTTTTAAAATTTGTAAGTTGGGATAATTAAAAGGTTTCTTATATAAATCGACGTTGAGATCTCCTATGATAATCGTGGGAAGATGCCTTAAAAGTTTGGAGTCAATAATTGTTTGGTAAAATGCGGTACACTTATCATTGGGGCCGTATGCATTAATGAGACAGAATCTCACATTGTTCGTCGAAATGAAAAGTTTATGCCAATCACTTGTCTCAGAAAATTCCTCAACACGCTCAACCACTTTGATCTTCTTAGAAACAAACGTTAGAACGCCCCTTCGTGATCCATTGCCAGTGAAAAACGAATGAAAACGTCCAGGTTTGCAGATCGTACAGTTGTATGAACAAGTAGATGAAACATCACGTTTTATATCTTGAAGACAAACTATGTCAGGATGCCCTTCAAAGATGGAATTTAAAATGGCGTGCCTACGCACCCTGTCTATCCCACCTCTAGTGTTGAGAGAAATTATTCTTTTAATGCCCATGTTCGTTTTTATTTCGCTAGAACAATTGTCATGAAAATAATCAGAGATCTTGGTCTGTGAATATCTTTGAGAAGAGACACTCATAGAATAGTAGATTCACTTGATATCAGTTAGTTCCTTTTAATTTTTGTTGGATTTCTCCCTTTATCAAGTGATGGTACAGATTCTGATCTTATTCTTTTGGCTGAGAGTGAGCGAGTCCTATCCATAAGAATGGCATTAGAATTAATATGAGAGCGCTGATTTCTTGAGAGAATTCCTGAAGCTTTTGGTGTGCTTGAGACTTCCCTATTACTAGAAGATGTTTGAATAGTTTCATTTGGTGTGTTGTTGTTCATTTCTTTCTCCATTGTAACGTCTTGAGTCTCAGAGATACACAATGAGACTTGAGCTTGCTCTATAGTCTGAGACTCGTTATCCATAATCGAATAGTTATCGCAAATTGTCGCCAAATTGTCTCCATTTTCCTTCTCCTCAGTTGAAGAGTCTTTTGGTAATTCTACGTTGAAGCTCCCATTATTTTTATCCTTCTCTACTCTCTCTTCCGTTAGAAGAGGTGCTCCTTCATCTGACGAAATCGTGTCTAGCGTGGGTATCTGGTCTTGGTAAGTTTGTATACTGTGAGCTTCCTCCTCCGACTGAGGCGTTGATTTTCCCCCGAGGAATTCGATTCATCAGTTGATAATCGCTCCTCAAGTTTCTTTTTCAGAACTCTTTCATAGTCAGAGGTTCTCATTTTCTTTTGATCACAGTATTGTTTCAGGTGTCCGTAGTTGAAACATTTCTGGCATTGTAGTTTTACACCTTGAAACTTCAGTTTAATCAAATAACCTTGAAAAGGGACTATCTGAGGAATACTGGAGGGATCAGCGTTGATCTCCACCATGTAATCGCTATCCCTCCAAACCTCACGGTAATTTGGATATTTTTCTTCAGCTTTCTTGTCAAGGGGATTACTTTTCGGATAATGCTTGATGATTTCTCCAAATTGCCCAAGCCATTCAACTAGCTGGGCTTCCTTCACTCTTTTAAAAGTGTTGACTAATGTAATCGTGAGCTTTTTTTTCGTCCTTTTCTTCGTTACTAGGTATATCCCGCTCACTATTCGTTGGAAATAGAACCACAATCTCGATTTACTTACTTTTGATGTCTTCGATCTCCTCTATAGCGAAACTGAAGAAGTCATGGGGGATATTTTAAGAGATTCTCGAAATCATTTGTATCATAAAATTAATTGAAATAAATTATAAATATTAGTAACTTACTATTCACCTCTGTCATCCATTATAAATAATTATAACACACATTTTCATCTAGTTATATGTACTAACGAACGTAAATCGAAATGAAAGGAAAAAAAAGAATTTACGCACGCAAAAACGTATAACATGAAAATTAGTACCAATAGGCGTCAACGTTCCCCTTTTGGGAGCATCCTTTTAAAAGTCGATTTAAGTCTACTAAAATATTATTATTATTTAAAAAAATAGTTTTATGTAAATCTTTAGTATATTTGCTTATCAAAAAGTTATAAATAATAATAATAATATAGTTTTTACCCCTATTTTTCTTATTATCGAAAGATAAGTCAAAAACTTGAGAAACTCGTTTTTTTCAATGCCCTCAAACAAGTATTAAAATCAGTTTTTCGTTTATTTACAAATATATATATCTTTTTTTCTAATCTTTAATTAATAATATAAATTCATTTAATTTTGTTTTTATTGAATATGACGTGATGTAGAACACTTGAAAAGTATGTTCCAAAAGGGGAACGTTGGCGTGTAAAGGGTTAAGCGTACACTCTTGATTTCAATCTTTAATTCATCTAAGGGACTTTGAAAATTCTAGGTTCTAACCCTAACCCCTTCCCCATTAGCCCTAAACTAACCCACATTAGCTCGACAGTTAGTACAGACCGAGGAATGTTCGACATTTTGTTAGAGCCTAAACTTTTCAAAGTCCCTTAGGTGAATTAAAGATTGAAATCAATATAGCAGTTAACTTAAATTTTAATCTATTCAAAAGTAAAAACGTAAAAAATAGTCCAGGAATGTTCGACGTTTTGTAAATTCGACATTTTGTAAGGTCAACGTTTTGTAAGGTCGACGTTTTGAAAGATGGACGTTTGGTAATACAACCGGTGTAAGGTGATTTTCAGAAACCGGGCCGGGCAGCTCAAGTTCATATCGTTTCTTGATATATATACATATATATATATATATATATATATATATATATAGATACTAATCTTTGAATATATATAATATAATTATATATATATATATATATATATTATATATAATATATATATTCAAGATTAAAGTCATTGAATTACCTTTTAACACAATCCTTCATCTGAAAGAGAAAAATATTATAGCTGGAAACTATGTCAATGCATTGAAATATTATAGCAATGTGCTATTAATAGTTATCTTTATTTGTTTGACGAATATCATTCACCTCTACCAACTGGTATTGTGTTTACATCACCGATTTACGAGGAAGATTACGAGATCGAACATCAGGACGTGCAGAGTTGGACTTATATTGTTGGCGTGCAGAGTTGGACTTAGTTGCATTATATTCCCATTGATCATTAATAAGGCTTACACTATCCGAAATGAAAGTAATGTTTAAATATGTAATACGTGTATGTGTGTAAACATGTACCTACATAGAAAACTATTTATGTTCCTCGTTTATCATATAATCTGTATTTTAGTGTGGTTTACTTATAAACAATATTCGCTTCTTGAGAGTAGAAATAATTGTAAAAAAAAAAAAATACGGATAATTAATGTGTTAAAGAGCACAGTTGAGATCTACTCGATTATAGATTGTAATATTAAACACTTGAAAAATGAACTTTACATAATAACATATATAGGGTGCCACATAAACTTTTTCACTTTGATATCTCTATAAAAACGGATAACCGATTGCCAATATTTTTTTTGAAAGCCTTAACATTACGTTTAATGATGATAAACACTTCATTAATATGGTCGCCGTGACTGGCCCAGTCTGTCCTAATTTTATTTAATATATTTCATTTCAAAAAATTCAAAAGTAATTGCGTTAAAAAAATAAATAGACATTGCGGTCTAAAAATTTTAAACCATAATTTTTTCTGATAGTGTGAACATCAATAGCTGCAATGGCGACTCCAATTTCGTGTTTCAAATAGTAAATCGTGTCTGGAGGATTGGCGTATATTTATCTTTGACAGCTCCCCACAAAAATAGTCAAACAGAGTCAAATCCCAGCTACAAGATAGGTCAGTCGGCTTTTGATGCAATTGTCAAATATTTTGTCCAAAAGATACACTGTAACGTTGGCTATGTGGCACGTAGCACCCTCATGTTGAACCAAATGTCGTCGTTGTCTTCAAAACATCTTCCATTATTACAAAATAGCGTTCACCGTTGATCGTAACGGCAGCTCCTTGCACATTGCACAAAGCGACAATGATGCCGCAGTTCCACATTTCGCAAAAAAACTAGTCGCTCAAAGAGGATAAATTAACATTTTCCAAGTTGTGTGCGGAAATTCTGATCCCCTAATTCGGCAGTTTTATATTGAAATATCGCCGAGATGGAAATGCGCCTCATCCGAAATAGGATTTTTCGGTAAGATGTTAATTGTATGACTTCCGACCGAGGACTTTCGTCAAATTCGTTGCAAACACGTCCAATTCATGCAAACGGTGTCAAGTTGATGTCGATAGGGTTTTACTTACACTTTACACAACAGCAATGATTATGATTGAGCATACTGGACAAACCAGGGAACTCTTTGTTTTATCTATCTACAAACTGGTCCATGAGGCGCACAAATTTGTTAGCAGAAACATAGTGTAGACCGGGGACGGGATTGTAGTTCTCCTGGGTAGGTATTTTGAATCGGTCGTCTCGCTTTTTAAGGTGGATAAGAAAATCGTTGATGCCGAAGAAGTCTGCGCCGAAAATGAGCGTCTTGACATCGGCAATGAATGACGAAATTTCAAAAATACACCCGTTCAATTGCAGGGAAATCACCCGGCGCTCGTAATATCAATTTTGGATCCATTGGTCGCTTTAAGTGGTGGAGCTTTTCCTTCAGGTGGTTGGTAGGAGAAGTTGGAAACACAGAACCGAAATCAACGAAGAGGCGGCGATTGCAATTTTGGTCACGAACCGAGATGGTCTTCCGGAGGTTGTTGGGGGCAAGCCATTTGTCATCGCCCTCCGAGACAGTCGATAAGCGGACAGAAGTCGTTACAGTAGAAAAGAGTGACTTGACCTCGGATCGCCAATCTGAGGGACGTTTATTGGTTTGCTTTGTCGTTTCCCGTATCTGGACTTGGTTCCAGCGAAACATTGCGCATACGACAGGAGGCAGCTATGCACTTTCTCTTCGTGCCGCAGTAGTGTGATTGTATGTGGCAAAGACAGTTTTGACTGAGTTCACTTAGTTGGCGACCTTTGGAAACGACAGCTCTTGTGGGCTCGTTGGTGATATTTTTAGGAGCATAAGAAAAGGCGCACACCCCTGACCTTCTTCCAGAGATAATCGTTTCGGACAATCATGTCAGAGCCTTTGCATAACCTACATCTTCTAAGTGATCCACGTGGTGTAGCGTGTTCACGAGGTTCCTGGGGTGCATTCTTAAGAAATGCCGTGGAGGAAGTCGAACTTACGCTCCTTTTAGGAAATTAGGGCCTGCATTTTGCCAGGGGAAGCTCGTGTCCTAGCGTGGCATCCACAGAAGCTTCTGAATCTTGGTCAGGCCGTACGATGCGATGAGGTCCTTCTTGAGCCGGTCAGACTGGTCCTTAGGGTCCAAGTCTTGCCATGCCGCTCCCACTCGGTCAAGATGCGTGGGTTTTAGTAGGCTCCATAGGTTATCCAGTTGGTCATGCTCGCTCTTACACTTTATCGCTTAAGTACCATCTAGGTACCTGAAATATCACTCCAGGTGGGAGAAATCGAATGGAGGGGCTTGCATGCGAATTATCAATTTTTGTTGTTGTATGATTTTGGCTTTATGGCTACGAAAAAACATATCTCTTTATATACAAACATATAATAATACAATAATAAAATAATTATACAATAATAACATATTAATATAAAAAATATATATATTTATTTAATTTTTAACTTGATTTAACTTAAGGACTATAGGATCAAGACAGCAGCCCCTGCAATTGTCTTTGCCACCCTCCGAGCACTTGATAAAGTGCATGCCTCTCTTAATTGATTTTGACAGGCTTCAGGTCTTTGAAAGGCATATTGAAGTACTACGGGTGCACTCATCGAAGACTCGAGAATCTTCTCTTAGGGACACTGTTCCACGTTCATAGCCTTTCAAGCGGATATGGCAGCCTGCTTCACTAAGATATAATTTACAGATGGAAGATGTGACCTGTCGAGAAGGTCGGCAACACGCAACCGATCTGCTCTTCGAACTCTAGCCAGATGCGTGCAAGATCGTTGATGACAAGTTGCGCATTTGAGCTTGCCTTGCCATTGTAGGGGTGTGAAGGGTTTCAGCAGTAGACGAGAATCTTGCACTTCTAGTCACCCAAGTAGACGTCTGAAGTTTCCCGATAACTATGGCTCTAGCTATCTCGTCAGCAGTGACCCTCGCGATAACCTTGGTGCCTTGACATTCCACATCCTGAATATTTTTTGAGGTGGGTCCAAATGTCAGGTTCCTGCTACAGTACCCCAAGAAGGTCAGTGTAGCGGTCGAAGGAGTGTCTGGAGCAGCCAGACGTAAGGTTCGGGGTTTCCCGACGTTTAGGTGAAGTCTATTGATATTTTAATACGCCTCCTAAGGCCTTCGATGCCGAGCCCATTGCGAAGTCGACCTGTTCCCAGGATGGAGCCGAGATGACGATAGAAGTATCGTCGGCATATAGCATTACTCCAAGCTGAGATTCTGGGTTGACAGCTACTTTCAGTATCAGGTATGTCAGCCGTGAGAAGATGAAAAGATGGGGGCCAAGCACAGAACCCTGTCTGACGCCGTACTTTATGTTCAGTAACTTGACCGTTGGTCGTTCCCAATCACCTACTGTT
>CP045897.1:23527423-23561787 GCA_013387185.1 Caligus rogercresseyi
CCAGGTCGGCTGATAAGTCCCGAGACTAACAAGATTTTATTATTCAACATAGTTGCCTTCGAGGGCGATACAGCGATTTAGCGATCTTTCAATTTTTCGATTCCACTTTATAGTAATCTTTCGTTTTATCCGAAAAATAGGCTTCTGTCTCGGCGATTACTCCATCATTGTCCTAATTTCTTGCCAGCGAGCATTCTCTTCAGGTCTGCAAACAGGAATTAGTCTCTGGGGGCCAGATTTGGAGAGTACGGTGATGGGGAAGCAATTCGTAGCCCAATTAATTTAATTTAGCCATTGTTTTCATTGACTTGTGACACGGTGCATTGTCTTGGTGAAACAACACTTTTTTCTTCTTCTTCAAATGGGACCGTTTTTCAACAATTTCATCATTCAAACGCTCCAACAAGGCTATATAATAATCGCTGTTGATTGTTTTCCCCTTTTCAAGATAGTCAATGAATATTATACCGTGTGCATCCCAAAATACAGACGCCATAACCTTCCCAGCTGACTGTTGCGTTTTTTTCCTCTCGCTTTGGATTCGGTTCATCATATGCAGTCCACTCAGCTGACTGTCGATTGGACTCGGGAGTGAAGTGATGGAGCCATGTTTCATCCATTGTCACATATCGACGCAAAAACTCGGATTATTACGATTGAACAGCTTCAAACACTGCTCAGAATCATCAATTCGTTGTTGTTTTTTGTCGATTGTGAGCTCTCGCGGCATCCACTTTGCACAGAGCTTTCGCATGTCCAATATTCATGCACGATATGTCCAACGCGCTCTTTCGATATCTTCAGAGTCTCAGCTATCTGGATCAACTTCACTTTACGGTCATTAAAATCATTTTGTGGATTATTTTTATGTTTTCTGGTGTAACCACCTCTTTTGGGCGTCCACTGCGTTTATCATCATTCAGCAAGCCATCGGCATATGGTTGCTTTCGATGGAGCAAGTCCGGATAACATTTTTCAAGCCAAGTTTTAGTTTCGACGGTATTTTTTTCCCATCAAAAATAATGTTTTATTAACACACGAAATTCGTCTTTTTTCCATTTTTTTCACGATAACAAAAGTAGCTTCACTTAAAACGCAATATCTCACAAAGTAGTTGTCAGACAGCTGTTATATTTATGCATGTAGTTTTTGAAGGTTTGTACTAGCTGACAGTCATATAAAACAAATCCACTGGCGCCATCTATGTGTTAGTCTCGGGACTTATCAGCCTCCTTTGTATTTTTTAAATTCACACAAAAATTAATATAACATAAAATATTATAGGTTTCGAAGAGTCCTAATGACTATAAAAATATATTTTGCTTATTGGGCAGGGTAGATCGACATTTGTGACTCGGCCTTTGCGATGTCCCTGTTCACTTTTAAATCATCTGGAGGAGGTCGTCCTTGGTGAAGCGGATGCCATAGCGCTCCGTAGAGGACTCGAGCCCCATGGGGAGATGGCTTCCACCTGAGAGTGTTGACAAGTCTTTGCTTAGTTCCCAGAATGGATTTAGAGTGACGTGAAGAGAGGAACAATGCAGGCGAGGGCGTGGTGGTGTTTGGTCCGCCTTCTAGAGTGTGTGGGGGATGGGAGTCTCTCCCCAGGTCCATGCAGGGTCGCTTGTGTGGTATCTTCATGGCATGCCCGGCGGCTACTGTTGAAATGGTGCTCTGTTTCTTATGTAGAGGATGTAGGGCAGGTGGACCCCCCCCCCCCCCGCCGGAATAAAGGACGGCGATGGATCGTGGGCAGACAACTGCACGTTTCATAAATGAATTATGTGTATCATTGTGATTTGTGGCTGTTGAAAGGATTGTGTTGTTGGATGTCTTGTTTTTATCTTGGAAGTACACTCTTGCTCCTCGGGCGGCGGCTATGAGTTTGAAGGACGTGGGTGGGTGACTGGAAGGGAGGTCGTCCCGCTGTATCTTTTGCATAGTTAATAAAAGGTGAATTTTGCAAACGAAAACGTAAGTAATTCATTTTTCTGCTGCAAAAAACGATGGATTCACTTGAAAAGGAGACTCCCCGATAGAATAGGCTAGTAGGTAGACAGGACAAAGGCAATGACTCTCTCTCTTTCTCTCTCACGGGAGTCCATTCCTCCCTCCCTCCGGGGTGCCCGACACGTCATCTTCTTTGAGCAGACGGAATGAGCCAGCCAACCAGCCTTAAGGAAGAGAGAGGAGGTGGGGGGGGGGGTAATGTCCTTGAGGGTATGTCTGTCTGTCTCCGACTCATCATCCTCTTTGATGCAAAGAGAATAGGCTAAGCACCCTCTGGGGAGTCATGTCCTCCTAAGCTTCCACTCCTTGCTCCATGCTTGATCCGAGGCTGTGTCACGATGAATTCTTCTCACAAATGTTGTGTACGACGGCACAGCCGGCAGGCCACTCATTAGGAATCCTGGATCCTCGGAAGATTCCGGGAAAAAACACTCAAATTCCAATGAAAGAAGGAAAATTACTCTTTATTGTTTACATACGTTGTGACAGTTTCTCTCTCTCTGTTTCTATCTCACTGGGTGACTTATGAATTTCTCTAAAAAAAGGCAAAATGGAGAGGATTTAAAAAATATTCATTTGCTAATTTTGATTAAAATAAGGCATTTTATGGAACATTAAGCATATCAAATTAAAGCTTGATATTTTTTCTTCATATTCATATGAATTTTTAATCATGTAAGACCTGTGAGTGAGGACAGTGAGGACAGTGAGTCTCTAAGAAAAACCATTCATTTTTCGTACAAAATGACATATATTTTAAAGTTTAAATGTGCCAGAGACGAATTAAAAATTGAATGAGTACTTTGATCTAAGCTCTATCAAATATTGCTTTTTATTTTTCTATACTTCAGTCCTTGTATGCCAAAAATGGCTCTGAATCTAAAAATGCTAAAAAATTGAAATCCATTTTGCTCTGAATTTATCACTAACTTTGAAAAATGATACCATATTCGGAATCAGTGGATAAAACTCTATAAGAATTATGGAAAATTAGTCCGACCTAAATTTGGCTGTTTGCCAGTGTAATATTAGAAAACATCATTGGGGCAGCGGCACGTTATTCGGCTCTTTCTCTAATAGTTCCCAACGCAGGATCTTCTTCGTGGGTGGCTGTAGACCTAATATCGTTATGTGCCATCATTGCAGCAAACATGTTGAATTATTTAAAGAGGATTTTAAAAGTCATCGTCGCTTGTTACGGACAAAATAATTTTGTGCATTTTATATAAGGTTTTAATTTTTAGATAGTAATTTGTTTTAAACGGTTCAATTAGTTTTTATCTAAAACACAACTGTCCGAAATATTTTTTTATTTATTTTATTTATCTGTTGTTGTATCTTATTTACTCGTTTTTAGATAACATACTAAAGAATTTTTAAACCTAAAAAAAAAAAATATAATATCCAAAATTAAATTCTTGTAGCTGTTCATTTATTTCTGCTTCTGAATTATAAATGTTTACTTTCAACTTCCCTTTCACTTTGACTGTCATTGGACTTAGTTATAAATCTTAATTATTTTAAATTCATAGAAAAGTCGTTCAACTTTTTAATGCATTACAATGTAAATTATGATTCCGTCTTACATGCTTAACTTTATTAAACTTTAAAAGGTTTTTATTTATTTATGGGGAGCTTAAATTTTTGCATCAACGAGATAGTGATATTCCTGATATATTACGAATAATTATTGTATATCTTAAGCAATATATGAAAAAACATTTGATCATTTATATCATGTTTTTATGGTTTTTAAGTTAAGAAAAATTATAAATGCGTAAATATTTCACTCAACTGTTGAAGTAGCCATGGAATCCAAGTAATATTTAAAATTACAATTTTCCCTGTTCAATTAATAGTCCCTCAAGTAATGTCGATCTCAAAGTTTTTTTTTGTGCCTATATGGTTCATATAAGCATTATATCATTAAAATTAGTCACTCGAACTTAGGATCTTATCAATGAGGTAGACCAAAAATGTCCATCCCCTCTCGGGAGTATTCGAACCTGCGCCCCCAACATTGAGAGGTGAACACGCTTTAACGCACATGGCTATCGCACTCCCTTTAATAATCTTTGTTTAGATCACAAAGTTTGTATACCATCATTTATTTCACTTTAGGCTGTTCTTTTATATTACGATGTTAACTTGCTTAAAAATTAACGAGATGACAAAAAACATTTTCCACCCAAAATTTTTTTTTTGGGGGACAATGCAAATAAATCATATCACAAGAAATATATTCTTAAGGTAAATAGTTTATACCATCAATTATGTTACCGAGCACTTTTTCACATATATAATCTAAATGCAAGAAACAAAATATTCCTTTTTAAGTTGTAAATCATGTGTGTTATACATACAGCTATTAATATATCTGCTATTTTTATGTCGATTCGATGCATTCATTTGAACTATAATTCATAAATATTTTTTTTTAAACTTATATTATTCAGCAATATAAAAAGTATCCTTTAATTAGTTTAATATTATTTTATATCAACGCAAAATAGGAAGACAAATCTTCAAACTAACTTCAACTTTTTAATTATTTTTTGCATGGGTTTAAAATGAATAATTGAAATTTGCATTATAACACGCATAGAGGTAAGTACCATTCCAAATCTGTTTAAAGTGTGTATATATACGGCCTATAAATAATCACAAAAATGTTATTAGCAAAACTTTTTTGTTATTTCTTATTTTAAAAAGCATTAGTTTTACTTAATTTAGCTATGATCAATTTATGACTTTGATTTTTTTGCAAATTTTCGTCAAAAAATATTTAGTGACAATAAATGAACATGAGTGCTGACGCACCAACCATTTTTAAATAACAGCTCCTACTAGGGTTCTTTATAGTTTCAAGAAGGAAAAAGAAAAAGAGGGTACTCAACTTGATGTTTTAAGTTATCTTTTAAATACGTTTTTAAAACGACTAATGATAGTAGATTTTCCCCATCGAATCCCAATCTACTCCCTCTGAATCTCTCTCATCAGTATTGATACCATTCTTTTAATTTTGTTTTTCTCAAAATGCAGTTTTTCAATGGAAATGTCATTATGGTAATCTCGTGAATTCGCCAATAGACATTTTGTTCAACATATATCATTATGTTATTATTATATAAATAAATAATATACATATATATAAATATATATATATATATAATATATATATATAATATATTATATATGCTCATATTTGACAATCAAAAAATTATGGACTGAACTATGAACTCCATAAATGAATCTAACGGGCGTCATAACTAGACGATACCATCAGCTCAATCACAGAGCTGGTAGCGTTGACACGATTGAAACACTTTCGGGTTGCGTGAGGAAACGCACAGCGTGAAAGTTCAACAGCCTGAAGAATGTTCTGACGCTGTTTCTCGCTCTTGGTCAGCACTTTAGTAAAGTCAGACCCGAACTTGACGGCCCTCTTTGCTGCGTCATTGACAACTTGAAGAGAGGTGACGATGCCGCTTAACTCAATGAATGTTGAATCAGAAGCCCATTGTGCGACCGGAAGCTCCAAGAAGGTTGGATGGATGTTTGTAAGCTGAAGGTAGAAACACTCAATGAGATATAGGTGGTGGTATTTGGTATACAAATTCTTGTTATTCTTTGGTAAATTAATCATAGTCTATTACAATTATTAAAGGAATGTTTTCCTGTGACGTCCGATTTCTAACAATGCTAGAGATTTTTTATTTAGATATTCGTTTTCAGCATCAAAAAATGAACCAGAATCGCTGGGTATATGTAAAAGAACTAAAAAGTGGTTTCATTTTGGGAGGGTCTAATATAAATATATATATATTATATATGCATTGTGGAAATGTCACATAAACATTAAATTTATTAAGTTTTTATGGAACCAGAAAATGTTTTAAAAGCTGCCAGTGTTATAGGCTTCAAATAACAAAACAGGGATGAGTTTTAATCAACAATTGAGCTAAGTTTTACAATAAGTACTTTTTCAGTGACTGTATTGCCATATATACTAAAATAATTTATATGTAAATAAAAAATCAATTGATATACAAATATGCAATCATTTTTATTATTTTATTTCCAATTATTGGATGAAAATCCAATAAAACCCTCAAACGGAGAAGTGCATAAACTTGAATATATTAGCTAAGTGTTTACTCAGTGACCCGAATACTTTGGCTTCAATTCACCGAATATGAAATAGTTGGATTTAGACATAGTATATTGAGCATGGCAATGTTTTTCTAATATTTGCTCATACTCTTTGCACAATAGTTGGAAGGAGTTAAATAGAAATGATATTCTTTGGTACTTGAGTGTTTACAAATTCCAGGCCAAGGATGAACTAACATTCTGTTTCTACACGTAGGGGAAGAAGTAAAAGTACGTTTTTGATGTTTAATGTATGGGATTAAGAAATCCCATCAAGAATGTATCTTCTTCTAATTAGTCTTTGAACAAATGCAAATACTGCTTTGATAATAGTATGAGTTGCAGTATTTTTATTTTATTTACTTTTTGACCAGTTATGATCATTTTTGAGGCTAGTTTCTTCTTTACATCCGTCTATCTATTTATATATTGAAAATGTTTATACCTAACTCTCTTGTATATATATATCTCCCTCTCCTCATTCGAAAATGAAACCAATATTAATGTTAAGTTGTAATTGCCAGTACTGGTGTCAAACAAATTTAATAATGGCTTATGAAATGTTAAATTTAAATGATTTTTTTCTTAGTATCTATGTTTTACATTTTTTTGGTTATTGTTATATTACTTTCATAAAGCTGGTCTATATCACACATGATTCTAAGCAATAAATGAGTCGTATTATCGAGTAGTTGAATTACCATGATGAAGCAAAATATATAACGTTTTTATTGTATATTAGTGTTTTTATGATGCTGAATCATTAATCATTTAAGTATTTGCAGCAAATATAATTTGGTAATAAACACTTTACAAAACTTGACGGTTGATATTGAATACAATGATATTTTTCTGATTTTTTAAGGAAATGTTACATTATTAAAAATACTGCAACTTTGAAGGGACTATCAAAAAGTATTTTTTCCGTTTTTCTGTATTTTAGTTCTTAAAAAATATAGTTGCGTATAAAATACAATAAAAGACATTTGAGTCCTAAATAAATACAACGAGAAAAAACCCTCACATTAGATTAAACAAAAAAATGATGTCGCAATGGTGTAAAATACTTTTCATGACGCTGAAAAAAAAGACTAAATCATGGTTCTAAATATTTCTTTGAACTGTAAATCTTTTTGGTACTTGAAATAACTATACAAAGATCAAAAAGTTAGAAAATTAGAATTAAAATTATAGACTAATATTTTGATTTTTTACAATATATATTTTGAATGATTTCACAAAACATAATTTTTATGACATAAAATTTTATAAGGTTAGAAGAGTCCTAATGATTATAAAAATATATTTAAAAAAATTGAAATAATACTATGCTATATATTTTATGGTAATTGATTTAGATTTAAGATATATATGCCATTTTTGATGATTCATAACATAATACTTGAATTAGAAAAATAATTAGTACAAATGAAAATATAATAATTTTTTAATATCTTAATTTTCAGACCAGGTGTTATACAAAGAATAAAATATAATATTTTCAAAAGATAATAGCGAAAAATCGAACAAATCTTTTTTAACAGAAGTCTTATAAATAATATTCAATAAATGTTTTATATCCAAAATTAAATTCTTGTAGCTGTTCATTTATTTCTCCTTCTGAATTTTAAATGTTTACTTTCAACCTTCCCTTTCACTTTGACTGTAATTGGACCTAGTTATATATCTTAATTATTACCTCCGCCGAAGGAGGTATTGTTTTCACGGGTGTTGGTTTGTTGGTTGGTTGGTTTGTTTGTCAGCAGGATAACTCAAAAAGTACGGACGGTTTCGGATGAAACTATGTGGAGTTGTTGGAAATGTCAAAAGGAACAAGTGATTAAATTTTGGCATCTCTGCGTGAAGAATTAAGATGCAAAATGAGCTAAATACTAATAAATATTTCAAGTTAGCCTACTCTGCCATAGATGTCGCTGTGCTGTAAAATCGGGTGCCGGGAGCGTCTTTCTCTTGGAATTTCCGTCGAGGGGAACCCTCCCCCGTCCCTCTACGCCGCCCCAGTCGTGAAAATCCGCCTCGGAAGGCTCATAAGGACCCCGTGACGGCGGAGGTTTGCACTGTCTGAGTGTATATATGCCTCTAATAAAAATGTATAGAAAAGTCTTTCAACTTTTTAATGCCTTTCAATGTAAATTATGATTCCGTCTTACAAGCTTAACTTCTTAAACTTGAAAAGTTTTTTTTTAATTTATGGAAACTTCAAATTTGCATCAACGAGATAATGATATTCCTGATATATTACGAACATTTATTGTATATCTGAAGTAATATATGAATAATATTTAATCATTTTTTGCCGGTTTTTTTATGGACATTTTTGGCAGAGTAGGCTTACTTGAAATATTTATAGTATTTAGCTCATTTTGCATCTTAATTCTGCACTCAGAGATGCCAAAATTTAATCACTTGTTCCTTTTGGCATTTCCAACAGCTCCACAAAGTTTCATCCGAATCCGTTCCGTACCTTTTTGAGTTATCCTGCTGACAAACAAACCAACAAACTAACAAACCAACAAACTAACAGACCAACAAACTAACGCCAGTGAAAACATACCTTATCGGCGGAGGTAATTAAATGGGGGTGGGGGGAGAAATGTTATTATTGCGTTCGTATTTAATAGTTTGACAACCCTGAGCTTTATTCTGAATGGCTTTTAAATCCCCTATGCGTACATAATGTATATAACATGTTGTAATTATAAGTTATTATTATTCAAATCTAACTAAGTTTTTATTGATAACTCAATTGGATTTCGGTCAGTCAATCTGATAGATGCTTTTTTGTACAATAAATGAACATTTAGGTAACTTGTATATCCATTAACTGAATAGATTCTGTTATATGTATTTTACTTCTAATGCTGATAAATATGTATTCAATTTGGTTAACTTCATTTATTTCAATGGAACTTTTTATGTCCTCTCTGGCGAAAAATTCGTCAACAAAATGACTACCCTGCTCATGTATTCGCTTAGCAGAGATGCTCATGATGATATTTTTGCTAAACAAGCATACCACATATCCATAATAATTATTATTAACGAAATTTGGCTGCCATTTTAATACAATTTTGCAATATATGGATGGTAGAATTTCCCCTTTGGTTTTGGATCTTTTTTTGTAAAAAATATTCATTCAGCTAAAGTCTAAAAATAATGTATTTGGGCTATTCCATTAGAATGACACACTTGTTCACTTGAATTTTTGAGAGTCACTCTGATCTCATTTCCTTATATCGTCTTTATATGTTTCTTTAAATATTTGTTTATGCTTTTTTTAAGCCTCTGGGGATGAAAAGGAATGTTTAACTTTTCCCCCGCTGGTTATACAATATTTCTACGCAACTAACATTATTGCATAGCCGTTGTTAAATGACTTTTGATCAAACACACAAGCATAAGCATGCTTAACAAATATATTTGAATTTGAAATATGCAAATACACAAGTTATAGATACACTATTACTAAAATATTATATTAGTACATAAACTGAATTAATGCCTATTATTTATTAAATACCTACTTATCACCTTTTTACTTGAATTACTTGCTATCATAACTTCTTTCTTTTAAAGGTACATGTTTTTTTGTATGTGTTGATAGAGAGGAACTTAAGATCAAAGTTGATGAGCATCTCCGTGTCATCACTTCCATCAGAAGTCCTATATAATTCCCATTCCTTCATGATACAACGGACTTATCATCGCCCTTGTGTAGATTCGGAGCGATCTCTGGGCGGAAAATAGATTCTCCCATCAGGAAGGCGCTTGGACTGTCTTGTTGGCTCTGTACAAGACTCTGGTGACGGAAAAGAGATCTCATGACGTTCTTTTAACGTTCCCATGCAGATGCAAAAGAGACTCTTTCTTAATCTTAGACCGAAACAATTTCATCATCGTTTAGGATCTGAGTGCCCATATAGTGCTGTGTTGGGTTAAAGACTTGGAGGGTGAACTTTATGGGTTCTCCTAGCTGTATGATGACTATATGTAAAGAGGGCGGATCTTTTCCATGCGTAGGAGCTGTTTGTAAATGTTAATGAGATTCCTGTCACAAATCCGTTCCATTATATCTGTTTTTAGTTGGGTCCGCTCAATCTTTCGAATTGAGGATGCTATAACGTCCGCTATAAAAAAGAGTCTTTGCAAATATATTTCAATCGATAAAACAAATTTAATGTCTATAAGTTGCATTTTTACGTTCATATCAAAGAAATGCGTAATTAAAATTTATACATGTTCCTTGTATTTTGTTGTGTTATATGTATTTTACTGACAAAAAATGTATTAGAATATTCAAGTACATGTTGAACACAGGGGTTTTCAACCAGGGAAAATGGCCCCCTTATGGGGAACGAAGAGGTAATATAATAAATAATGATAATTTAAAGGAAAAGTTTGGTTGTATTGTAGGGCACCGAGAGCTAGATAAAAGATAAACGAATAAGTAAGGTTGTGACAGTGTATTGTACCTATACTTAAAAAGAAAAAGACGAATGTTAAAATTTGCGACATACCTCAACGAATAGCCTGTTTGTCCATGATCCCATTGAGATTCCATTCTAATTCCTTTGGCTTTGGGAAATATTAAATTCAACTACTTTATAAAATATTGGCCAAAAACTTGGGCCTTGAAGGGTCGGCATTTAGAAGTACGCGTCAAATTTTTATTTTTGTAGGATTGAATCGTGTTTCTACTCAAATGAAAGTTTTGTATCTCTAGCGTATTTTGGCACAACAAAAATTTAATTTCAATCATTTTGAAGGAAGTTGTTGTCTTTTTAATTATAAGATAAGCAGAGTTTTTGACATTTTTCAGAACTTTGAGCGCCCTTAAATGGCCCCTGGACTCCAAACTAACTAAAATTTTGGAAAAGGAGTTATCTTATACCCTATAATAAGTGTACCAAAAATCAAAATCGGCTATTTTCTTACCGTGAGGTGTCTCCAGTTGACATGGAATTACCGTTATGTAATTAAAATGACCCATAGCTTAGGAAAATATACATAAGGCTTATTTCAATGCCAAGAATTTCAAAGGACAATAAAAAAAATCAATGACAGAAATAAATTTTATTGGCTCAAAAAACATCTGATACTATTAGGCATTGCTCCTTTCAGTAACATAATAAATTTCATGAAGAATCGCAAGCCGATTTTGGAGCCTAGAGACTTTATATTTTGATGAATATTTTAAGAAGTTTGGCGAGTAGAATCGTCAAAATATGCTTAGTTCTTTATCTGCAACTCTTCAGCTAGTTTAGTTTCTCTTAAATTATGTTGATAAAAATTGTCGCAAACAAATTATTTCTCTGGTGACGTCACAAAATGTCTGATGCTTTGTCTTTGCTTTTTTAATTTAAAGCACTCTGGTATATATTCACCTCGTGGAAATTAGATTTGTTAATTTTGAAAAGAATCGCATATTTTGCTGAAAAAGCTACCTATGCCTTTAAGCTTAATGGGATAAATAAATCGGGATCAATGAGAAACCTATAAATCAACAAAAATATTGAATATCTTCTGCTGCTCGTTATTTGTCCTTCTCTTTGAAGATTCCTAACACTTCTGGGTTTGTGGCAATTGCGGCGGATTTATTTAAGTTCTCCCACCCCCAAAAGTTTTGGCGAAGTATTTTACATGTAAAAAATATATTAAGTTATATTAACTTTTATCGCATTAATTTATTTGGAATTAGATTTGTTAATTTTGAAAAGAATCGCATATTGCTCTGAAAAGCTATTATGCCTTTAAAGCTTAATGTGATAAATAAATCGGGATCAATGAGAAACCTATAAACAAGCAAAATATTATAATATCTTCTGCTGTCGTTATTTGTCCTTCTCTTTTAAGATTCCTTAACACTTATGGTCCTGGATGGCAAATTGTGGCATTTATATTTTAGTTCCAACCCAGAAGTTTTCCCACGAATATTTTATATGTACAAAATATAATTCGTTATGTGAAACTTTTAATACGAATTTCATTTTATTGAATAATTTATTAGGTTTAACGTTTGTGTGTGTTGAGTTTTAAACATGTATTGTTTTGTGCTTGTGCGCATCCTTTTTTGTATATTTTGTTGTTAATTTTATGGTATTGAAAGGCCCTCAGGGAGGAATAATTTTAAACTACAATGTTTATTTGATGTTAAACACATAATTCCTCCCTAAATATTTTATTATTTTGTTGGATTTTAAGTCTTATATCATAAAAGATCTTAAGCCTCAATAAAATAAAATAATAAAGCATCAGAATATTTAATTGCAACAATTGGCTAGTTAACATTGTAATTTGTTTATACAACGTAATTACTTTGTGACGAATAAATTATTGTATTATTTTGGGTTTTCTCTTTTTTAAATATGTATTTTCATGACACTCTTCTAAAAATATTCATGACAATGATGTAATATACGAGTTAGAAAGGAGTTAACAATAAAATAATGGTGGGGGTATTAATAGATTCTTAATAAAAAAGGTAAGTGCAGTAATATTATAAAACGATATTAGACAGTTAATATAAAAACAGGAATTTCTTACACAGGAATCAATTCAATTATAACAGTAATATCAATAATAAATATTTGAAATAAATTAAAAAAGGACCGGAAAAGAAGATCGGATAAGGCTTTAAAAGAGATGATCAGTTGATATGATTAAGAAGGGGAGGGGAGGAGGGGAATAATGTAAACAAATAAAAAGTATAAATAAAGTCCACTTTGGAACGCGGACTTGGAGAAGGGCTTCCACCTCTCTGTAAATGATTGAAGCCATATGCGTGGGTATGGGGCGGTTCCTGCTTCTCGCGGCGTAAATCATACCGATGACTTTGGTGAGGACGGGTTTTCTCCTTTGTAGAATTAATACACGTTATTGTAATTTGTTGTACAATATGCAACTCTAATTTTAATCTCTTTTGTTTACAACTTTTTTTAATTAAAAGTTGCAAATACTCAATCAAAGCAGAAACTGTTATTGAATTGAGCACAATATTTTAATTACTTTTTACTCACTCTACAACCTGACGTGTAATGGCACGACTATTTTAGTGACCCTTTCATTTTTAAAACACTCATGTTTTGGCACTGACTTGTTAAACTACGAGATAGCTCTATATTTGAAGGAATTGGCAGCTATGTAGAGAGTTATATGGATAAATTTACCCATATTTGACTCAAATAGTGTTACTGATATTAACCGTCGGAATCTTAAACGAAAACTTTTTTTTAAAGAGATAAAAAAACGCCAGAGGAATTGGAAAGGATTACGCTGATAGAAATAGCCTACGCGTTTGGCGACTGTTGGATAATTTATCAACATTCAAACCGGAAGATTTTATTTTTCTCTTTTGAGGGAGCTAAACAACTTTTCCATTGACTCCGTGGCAATACAAATTCTTCGTTAAAGATTCACACTCAGAAAGAGCAGATGAAATTGCAAAAACACATTTATCCTCACTGGTTTACCTGGAGGATGGAGGAAAAAAATAGGTGTTGCACTGTGGTGAATCAATGATCCACGCTAATTTACTGCCCAATTACAAATCTCCGCTAATCTATTATATTTTCGGAGCATTGGAAGGATTTTTGATACATGAATTTGGACATCAAACACGCCGTTCTGTGATTGTACGGTTCTAAAAATTATTAGACATTTCATCACTCTAAATTCTGAGTTTCATCCCAAACTTCAATGAGAAAAATATGAGGAGCACTGTTCTTTTCGGTGTTTCACAATGGGAAACACTGTAAAGAGGAAAACACCGTCAGGACGTCGCTGCTTAATTGTAAGGCTGATGGGAGGGGAAACCATCAACGTGAGATATCTCCAGTCAATCATGGTATCGGCCGCCGCTCGGTACGCGGCATTTTCCTTTAGGATCCCAATGGTACAAAGCTCGGCCTGGAATCATGCTTCGGAAGTAATCAAATATTTCCCTTCTACTTCTCCCCTGCTCTCCAAATCCGTGGAAATAATCATCAGAGAATTCAAAAAGTTCAAGAACAACAAATCATATCTTATCAGTATAGCTAAATTTTTCAGTTCGTTTTATGTGTTTTTAGATATTTTATCACACGAATTTTTGATATAAAATTAGTCTGTATACATATGTGTTTTACGGTTTTTATAAGGAAAATAATTATAAACTATAGTTTTTATGAATGTTTTATTTTAAACACAATTTTCCTTCGATATGTATTATATATGTATATATATTATGTAACTTATACTAAAGACCATAGCTTATGAAAAAAAATATACTTTTAAAAGCTATATGAAAGTAAGCATTTGAATGTTTCAACCTAATAAGACTAAATTACAGAACAGCGAGTCAGACCAGGCTAACCCACATCACTGATGTTATATTTTGGCTGATTGCAGCTACTTTAGATAGTCTGAAATTTAGAATTATAAGGTGAATCGAGTTATTTGGTTGCTTATTTAAAAATGATATTAAATCCCATTTCTTCATCACTGACTGGTTTTAAGTACCACAGATTTAATTTGAGGCCATTCAAGGATGGTACTTATTAATTTTTATGTTTTTTATAGTTCAACAGACATCAACAAATTTTGTTTAAAATACTTCGATATATTTACTTTAACATTTTTTAATATTACTTTTGCTCTTCTGGTTGTCCTATTTTTTTTGGCCATAAGGCGATACTTTATTAATTTCTATAAAGATTTATATAAATATGAAAGAAAGAACATTCTACTAGACAGATAAAACAGAAATCAAATAACAAAAGAGCATTATATATATATATATGTAATATAATATATATATATATATATATATTCATTTTCTCTGTCAAACTTTTCAAAGATCTCCAATCTACTTCACATCAAAATTCAAGGCATGAATTTTAAAGCATCTAAAATCATTTATAAACAAACCGTCTTTTCTAAATAATCAGTTCAATTTTCAGTTATGAAGCTGCAGAAACATAGAAATCCCCTCATAAGAACGATTTAAATAAACTATGTTATCGTTTGCAAAGTATTAAGCGTAAGCGCTACACAAAATGCATCAAAGGGATAAAAAGTGTAGGCTTATGTTTATTAAATTTACTTTTAAGAATACACATTAATTCAATATTATCCTTTATACAAAGTTTATAAAGTAACAGGTATGTTATTGTTTTGAGTAAATTAAGATCATTTTAAACTACCTCCAAAGAAGAATATAGTTCAGGATAAATATGGTGTTATTTGTAAGGGATTAGTTTAAAGAAATGCTGTTGACGAGTGAGCATTCATTCAAAAAATATCATCCTTAAGTATACTAATTGTTTCTTCTCTATGGCCACGATCCGTTTCATGTATGAATGCTTTGAATGGACTCATCTGTTTTCATTTATGAATAATGTGAAAATCTGGCTCCCTCGCATATCCAAACTAAAGCGTTAAAGAAAGTAGCGCAACAAGAAAATGTAAACAAAAAATGATGGACAAACCGTAGTTTATTTTTTATCAATAGGTGCCGCTTATCCATTTAACATTTCATTCAAATGTTAAATGGATAAGCGGCACCTATTGTTAAAAAATAAACTACGGCTTGTCCATATTTTTTTTGTTTACATTTGTTATTATTTTGAAACAGCTCTACTCATCAACACCCTCTAGCGCATATTAAAGAACTACGGTTGATCCATCTCCTTTTTGAAAAAAAAAGAAGGTTTTGTCCTGGTAGCGTCACTTTACTTTAACGCTTTAATCCAAAACATGCAAAAAAACAGGAATAATATTGACGCATGCATAGTTTTTGTCCCGCTCAAAAATAAGAGGGAGTTTTAATAATATCTCGTGCATAGCGAAGAGAGACGACAATGGAGATAAAATATATAGAGAGCTTATTCCCTTCAATAGTAGAGAAACATCGTTCAGCTGACGCCTGTGCCCAACTTACGATGACGTAGTACAAATTAATTTGTTTATATTGGACACAAAAATACAGATAAGGGAATAGCTCTCTATAGTTTTGTTATCTCTATGCATAGAGATAGTAAGGACTTGTTTATATTGGACACAAAAACATATGTCTCTGAAGAATCCAATAAGCCCTCTATATCTTAATATCTCTATGGAGAGGACATTCCTTATTCTTTTCTCCTTCCTACGCAGGGAGTTTGTTTTTATTATCATCGTATGATTAAGGTGGTTTTTTGGAGGGAACATCGTGAAGCACACTTTACTAATATTCCTACGGATCGACAGTACTCATTTTACATTTGATGAATATATAAGGAGATTTTCTTCACTCTATTTCTCATTTCATCCCCATACAATATGTACTTATTTACTTCGCCTTTGGGAAACCAAAGTAGAATACTTTAAACTTTGTTTTATAATATCTTTTCTCTTATTATTAATCTTATCTGACAGCCTATCTGCCATCTATAGTCTGGACATGAGGCCAGGTGAACTTGCATCAGCTGAAATTATCGCTTGCACAGAACTCTTCAAGCAGATCTACATGCAAAATCACGGTCGGATGGATAAAGGGACACGACAACATTCTGGAAACGAGTATGCCGACGCTTTGGCTAAAGAAGGTGCTAGGAGGGCACGCCTGTTTCTGTGCCTATATCCATGCGACAACAAAAATACCCTCAGACAGCAACCTTGAAGGAACGGAGGACTGCATGGCAGCGACGAACACTTACCGCCAGTCTAAACTCTTCATACCAAATCCTATATCGGAAGTAAGATTTTAAATACAAACGAGCTCGAATCTGCGTCATCGGTTGGAATGGTCACCGGTCATATCGGCATCAACAGGCATCTTTACAAATGGGAAAGGCATAACTCCAATCTGCCGACTCTGCGAGGAGGAAAAAGAAACTCCGCATCATCTCATTTTGGCTGTCGCCATTAAGGCAAAAATGATGACACTTGAGGGAGAGATCGAGAGCAACGCTTATCCTTCGAGGATTTTATTTTTAGTAATTTAAATACTTAAAAATATATAAACAATATTGAATAATAAAGACAGCTCCTTGAGAGTATCACTACCGGCTGATATCGGATTAAGTTCCGGTGAAGGGTGAGTCCCAATCTAGGAACTAAACAAAACAAACAAACATCTTTTCTCTTGAAATAAATTTTTAGAAAATAATACAGTCCCCTTTAGTTCATTATCCTCGGTTAATTTCGGGTAATCACAGTTTTTACATGGTCCTTCGGAGGTCTTGTGTTTTCATATTGACCTTCGGAGGCCAGTTAAAAAAACTAATTACTTATACCAGCGCCTCATACTCCAAGAATTATAATGTTTATTTTGTTTATTAATTTATCTGTAAATGGACATCTGACCTTTGGACTTTAAAAATTGAGAAAAAAGCATTATGAAATGAGTTTTTTCGTGTCTTTACAAAAAATCCATTTTCTTAACCCTACCCATCAAGATTGTATCTGAGTCATATTATCGGCACAACAGTATTTATGAGGATTTTTGATCTGTGGCACTCGCTGCTCTTAGTTAATTCAATTTTTTAGATATTTTAAATTATATAATAGTGTTTTATATTCATATTGATTTATTGCTTTACAAATTAATTACATATCCATTAGACAAACTTCTGTCATTTTATTTGAGTGGCTTTTGCATCAGGCTATGCATTTTTGTACTTAATTAATTATATTTATGAAATTATAAAGTTTCTTAGAATTAAAAACTAAGGTTATCTACATTTATCGGCTTTAGGTATCAACAGATGCTTTCCAATATATATATATATATATATATTGGGTTGTTCTATTTTTCAAATGTTTGAAATGTTAGCACATTTTGGATTTCTATTTCTTAGTAATAAAAGAAGACGACACACAAAGTTTGAACAAATCGGTCAACATTAAGGGGGTCACCAACAAGGTCAAGTTTAAAAATTTAGTAAAAATATAGTTTTTCCGCAAATTTCTTGAATAATGGTGGGCGTTACAGACTCAATAATAATGAGAATTTAAAGGAAATCGAATTTACGTACCAGACGTATGTTTGATGTTTAACTAAAACCAAGTTTTCTGTAAAAACAAAGAAAAAATGGAGTGTGTAATGTTAGCATATTTCATGCTTTTTTATCAATTAACTTCACTCCCTGTAGAAGATGACTTGTTCGCTCAGAGTAAAATAGTAATTTTAAGTTTTGTAACCCTTTGGATGATATCAAAAATGACCTTGGTTGCATTTCTATCAATTCAGTACAATCTGAGTTACATCATATGATTCAGAGCCTGCTATTGACGGTAAGAATCGATTATGAAAAAAAAATAATAATAATGGGTTTTTTTAGATTTGCGTCAAGGTATCCTCTCAGCTCCGAGCCCGGACTGGAATTTTTCAAGTTTTGACCAAACGTCAATATATTTTTGTTCCTTAAAAAAAAGTTCGAGGTTTTATAGAAAATTTTCGGACTATTTTTTGAATACTTAAAATTCTTTACAAAACGTTATCACATACGGAATGACGAATAACTAAAATATTTAATCCCGGCCCTTGATTTTTAGACACCGGGCCGGGGACCCAGTATGTTTCCTGGTATATAATATATATATCGATATATATATTTATATAATTACTTTGTAAAACTATTCAAAGCTGTCCAATCCAGCAGATATTTGATAGCTTACCTCTAACGAATAATTTTAGACTGTTTGCAAAAAGTTATATGTGTCAGACGGGCAGAAACTGCACCACGGGTTCTCTCACATGGAATGTATTTGTATTACACGTGCAAAAACAATGATGGAGTTATTCAATAATTTCTATTTAAATATTAACATGCTTATAAACATACGAGGCTTTTCTAAATTCCTATTTTTTCCTCCAATCAATAAGGTATAATTTATTAATTATTTTGCAATTTAAGTATGTAGCTTCGCCTATCAATTTGCAAAATCCTTACGTGATTTATTATGCAATAAATAAATATTAACATCAAAATGGTTTTTTATGTTGAACCCAGCAATGCTTTGGCTATCAAAAGACTTTAGACTTTGAAAATCACGGAAGTTAATTCATTATTCATCACACAACACTCCATTAAAGGGGATCTGTAAAAATATAATACAGATTCTAAAGACACACTTCCTTTTAGTTATGCAAACATGATGTTACGTGCGAAAAAGTAAAGGGTTATATAATATAGGTAGGGCTTTATTTTGCATCATTTTGTATAACTAATATTATCCAAGAAACTGCAATCAGAATAAAGATGTTTGAAAGGTTCATATAAATACAAAATTGGTATTTACATATCCTATTCTTGATTTTGCTTGGGTATTATTCATTTAAAGGCTTCTTATTTGAATTTAAACGACTGAAAAAACTCTCTTTATATATGTATATAGTTTTGGCTTAACATTTTTATAATATTAGTTTCATTTATTTGGTTGCATTTTTTTGGACATAAGGCGATACTTATTAATTTCTATAAAGATTTACATAGACATAACAGAAAGAACATTCTACAAGATAGATACACAATAATCAAATCATAAAAAGAGCATAAAATGTATTAAAAAGCAGTTAAAATCACTTACCACCTTAACCAAAACCGTTTTTGTAAAACCCGAAGATGTTGGTTTATAGTATTGGAAATGCCAGAAATGGTGTGGTCAGTGGAGCTTCGTTGGCATATTGCTGGGTTTTTGTGATGATTCCGTTGATGTCAGCCTCCACTTACCAGTGTAAAAAGCTATAAAAATGGTCCCTCATTGGCTTATAAAAGTCGTAGTGAAGGCGAAGAATATCTCCAGTTTCGATATAAACTTCCTGTAGCTTGGAGCAATCAAATAAAAAGTGATCCGTCGTTTCCCTGTTATCCTAGCAAAATCTACAGAGGCAGATCTCTATATCACTTTAGTCTCATGCTCACTGCTAAATCAAGTTGTCTTCTTTTTAGGTAGTTAATGAGGGTTCTAAGGTAGGTGTTTGAGAGAGACTGCAAAATTTTGAGGATGGTGTGTTAACCAATTTTAAGCGGAATGGGACTTCGGGCTTGATTATTGGAACATGTTTCCCGAAAAAGTGAGTATATCTTTGAAAAGCTAGTTTGTAAATGAAAAGTTCTTTATAAACTCTTTCAGCAGCAAAATTCAAGCTCTTGGAAAATGTATTTAAGTTATTAAAACACTCTCGAATGGGCATTTCCCATTTAAGAGATATTCAAAGTTCTAAATACTTGATTCCAGACTGTTACAAAGTTTTTGTATACGTGAAGAGTATTGAAAAAACTCATGGAAAACCTTTTTCAACCCCGCATATGGATCACTACGATAGTTTAAGTTTATAGATTTGACTAAGTGTTTACTCCAGAATCATCCATTGGCCAGAGTTTTTGTGTCCAATAAAGATTCAATGATTTTCATAAGTCTTTGAAAGATAAGATGGAGAGGCCACCATAGAAGAGGGATTGTGAAGTCTTTCGAATGATATACTTATTTTCTTGCATAAATTGAAAAAACGCTTTTTCGTATTTATAATGTTTTGGCTGTAATCGCATGGGGTCACTCTGAGGAGATGTGTAACCTTGGAATTAGATTCACATTCATGTCTGGATTTTATCCCACATGTTGAAGTTTATAGATGAAAAAAATTAAGGCATTTTAAATTTTTACTTAAATCTCATAAAGATTTTTCTCCGTACATATACCTCCAATCCAGGAACCCAGTAGGAAGATACACGTTTTTGTTTTGAACATAGGCATGCTTTTCTCAATTATTTCTGTATAGCTAGTAGTGTTGTCCATCGGGCGCGATTTTCGAGCCCAAGTCCGCCCGAAAGACTAATAATTGAGCCCGAGCCGGCTCGAGACAGAGCCCGATTAGTTTGATATGCGCCCGACTTGCACCCGCCCGACCATTGGGAAAATATATTAATAGAAGAAAGAAATTCAACAGATCCGAGAAAAAGTGAGGACGTTTTTTTTAGAAAGAGGTCATTTAAAAAAAAAATAGAAAAAATAAAAAAAGGCCGCCCGCATAGCCCGCCCGACTTTCATATTTTTTGCGCCCGAGCCCGGCCGTCGGGCGGGCGGGCATGCCCGCCCGATGGACAACACTAATAGCTACTCGGATTTCCGTTTTCTCCTCGTTATTTGTGAGTCCTGCCTCAAAAAATAGTTAACCTCCGCCGAAGGAGGTATTTTTTTCACTGGCGTTGGTTTGTTGGTTGGTTTGTCAGCAGGATAACTCAAAAAGTACCAAACGGATTCGGATGAAACTTTATGGAGTTGTTGGAAATGCCAAAAGGAACAAGTGATTAAATTTTGGCATCTCTGAGTGCTTCTTAAGATGCCAAATGAGCTAAATACTAATAAATATTCAAGTTACCTACTCTGCCAATAGATGTGAAATTGGGTGCCGGGAGCGTCTTCCTCTCAAAATTTACGTCGAGGGGAACCCTCACCCGTCCCTTTACGCCGCCCCAGTTGTGAAAAATCCGCCTTGGAAGGCTCATAAGGACCCCGTGACGGCGGAGGTTTACACTCTCTGAGTGTATACATGCCTCTATTATCAAAATTACCTCCGCCGAAGGAGGTATTGTTTTCAGTGGCGTTGTTGGTTTATTTGGTTTGTCAGCAGGATAACTCAAAAGTACTGAACGGATTCGAATGAAACTTTGTGGAGTTGTTGGAAATGCCAAAAGGAACAAGTGATTAAGTTTTGGCATCTCTAAGTGCTTTTTAATATGCAAAATGAGCAAAATACTACTATAATAATAAGAAATGGGGTCTCTATTCAGGGAGTAGGAAAGAACAAACGCTAAAAAATATTCATTGAGTATAATTGTTCATATATCAGCTCAGGACTATGTTAACCCAGTGACGTAGCTTAAACTTCTTCCGTCTTCCCATCTCTGAGTGCTTTTTTAATATGCAAAATGAGCAAAATACTAAATGAAATGGGGTCTCTATTCATGGGAGTAGGAAAGAACAAACGCTAAAAAAAATATTCATTGGCGTATGATTGTTCGAATTCAGCTCAGGATTATGTTAACCCAGTGACGTAGCTTTAACTTCTTCCGTCTTCCCATCTCTGAGTGCTTTTTTAATATGCAAAATGAGCAAAATACTAAATGAATGGGGGGTCTCTATTCAGGGATAGGAAAGAACAAACGCTAAAAAAATATTCATTGACGTATTATTGTTCATATCAGCTCAGGACTATGTTAACCCCGTGACGTAGCTAAACTTCTTCCGTCTTCCATCTCTGAGTGCTTTTTTAATATGCAAAATGAGCTAACAGAGAGGAAACAATGATAGAGATAGAAATCGGGCGTGTGAAAAGGGAGAATGTTTGAATAGGAATGTTGTGGGGATCGGCGGAGGTACACACTCTCTGAGTGTATATATTTCTTTTATATTTTTTTTTCTTTGCTGTCTCCATTAACATTATTCACCAAACACACCTACTTATGTAGACATATATTATTGGATTGTAATTCTGTTCAGTGATTCATTAGGTGGGGATCGGCGGAGGTTTGCACTCTCTGAGTGTATATATGCCTCTAGTTTTCATTGTGTTCTGTAAGATCTAATCGTTTCTAGTGGGCTGTCTCCAAATATCAAAGTAATGTCGTCAGCATAACTGAGACCTTTTTGAGTTAAGGTTGGGGAAAAATCATTGACCGTGCAGTCTGTGTTTAATTTTATTATTGGCGGATCCAAGCAAAGCACTACGAGAAGTGCTGCACTTGGATTACCTTTTCTAACGTCTCGTTTTTTTCTCAAAGAAGTGCATTTAACTCCCATAGTGAATAAGAGTTTTAGATCTGGCTAAGATAGCACCAAACATTCTAATGATAAATCGCAAAATCCTTTTTTAAAAAGGGTATGAATGATAACTTTATGTGATAGCATATCAAAAGCTTTGGCAAACTCTTTTGTCATCGCAGAAATGTCATTAATGGTTCAATAGGGTCTGTAAACCAAACATAGTGCTTTCCATACACTTTTGTTTTATAAAACCATATTGAAAAGGATTTAAAAATTTGAATGTAACGAAGTTCAAAAGATTCGATAAAATAATTGATAAAAAATTTAAAAAATACAATTCTGCATTGTGAGGAGCGAAGATTCCGTACATGCCTAGGGTCTTTGTTGGTATCAAAACGATGCGCTCATTAGAAGCAAACTCTGGGAAATATCCAACAGCCATAACTTTTTTATAAAAATACAGTAAATTTGAATTAAAAGATCACTGTATTTATATAAAATTCAAAGTTGAACCCTGATAGGCCTGAGGATCTATTTAGCTTGGTATCAGATATAGCTTTCCTTACTTCGTCCTTTGATAGATGTTTATCCAATAAATTGTTGTCTCTTTCAGTCTGTGTTCTTCTCATCCTTTTCTGTTCTTAGGTTATGACAAAAAGAGGTGTTTTTGATGTTGCACCTAGAAACTTAATATTTATTATTATTATTGCAGTCAAAACAGTCGTAAAATTCGGAGTAGTAGTCTTGTATTTCTTGAAAATGTATTCGGGTTTATTTGGCACTTCATCAGATTGTGTAACAGTGAATAGCTTTTCGTATGCTCCTTCTTTTCTCTTATTCAACGCACTTCAACTCTGAGCGGGAAAGATCTTGAATGTCCTCGAATTTTAGCTTTGTTCCATAGTTTAAGTTTGGCTTCACAATGCAATTGGTTGGATTCAAAGTACGTTTCTGCTGAAGACTGAGCGGATTCTGTTATTTTTTCTAGATCATCTAGTTTCCTTACTTTAGCTGCAGCACGAATCGAGCCTTTTCTGCGTAGGATATTCTTTATTTGGGCAAACATTTTTCTGTCAACTTAAAAATGTCCGTCTTTGGGCTTATTGATAATCTAAAATTAATATCTTGAATAATACTTTCCATTTCCTCATTTGTAGATTTGTCTTGAGTCAGAGAAATGCTTAATTTCCAAAGCCTTTTCTTCTGAATTCTTTTCTTGAGGGGTTTAGTTGAATTTTTAGAGCCTTGTGATCTGATAACCTAGTATTAACGAAATCATAGGATTCTATGGCGTTGTTCTAAAAGCCTTTTGTTAAAATAAATCTATTCGGGATGACACTTCAATACATTTTTTTGTCCTTAGAGAAGAAAGTATGACGAAAGTGTTTTTTATAAATGCAACATCATGAAAGCCATAGGAGGACAAAATGAAAGTAAGTTTCTTTGTTGCTCGAGGATGGTCATTTCTGGAGTCTTTTGGAAAGTCTCGTCCGGGTCGAAGCTTAATATTAAAATCGTCCCCCATAATTGTTGGCTTGTGAGAAATTTGCAGTAGTAATCTTCGCTCGAAAAAATCAGGATCATCGTTGTTAGGACCATACATGCCAATCACTTCAAAGTGGCCGTGTTCCATAGTGCACTGGGCTTTTATGAGGTACTATCGGATGTTCTGAAAATTATTTCAGGCTTTAGGAAGGACTTTATGAGCAGCGTAACTCCTCTTTTAGGATTATCATTAGTTGTACAGAAGGAAGAAAATATGCTGTAACACATTGGTACCGTAAAATGGTCCTGTAGGCAACATCGAGTGTCACATAAAATGATCATATCCGGGAGATATAATAATTTTAAGAACCTAAACAAGTCGTACTTGCGATTGAGACTCTACAAAGAGTTAACGTCAAGTGACCTATTTTGACTTTTTTGATAATATTTTTTTCGCGTAATTGTATTCTTGTTTTTTGGATATTGTGTTTGTTATTTAGATTTGTATGTATTTGTTAAGATATTTTGGCCTTTTGGTAGAAAATTTATTATAAACTATAATGTTTTATTGTTGTTGTAAAACTTAAAATTTTCTATCACTCTTTTAGATGCTTTAATATGTTTTTTATGTGACTAATAAAGGCCTTGCTGCGGATTTAAAAAAAACTATTTATAAAATGATGAAAGCTTTTTGTGTTTATATGCACTATTTCGTGTAGATGACTCAGATCTAGTACTAAGAGAAACTAATTCTGAGGTCAATCTCTTAGGGTTAGAAACCGATCTGGTCCTTGAGGACATTAGAAGTGATTCGGAACTACCTTTATTTATACGAAATGTTCGTATTTTTGAGCTGTCTCAACGTTTTTGGTAGACTCTTTTTCTAAGGTAAAGCTTCTGCATCTTCATCTAGACTTTTATTTTGTACCTGATGAGTTGTTGTCTATTACCTCCTTTAAAAAACCTTCGATTATACACGATGTTGAACGTATCATTTCGTTTAAAACTGAAAACTTGATCATATAACTCGTGAATCATAATGTTATTTTATTCATTTTTGAATTCTCTTGAAAAATGCATAATACACTATTTTTTTTAAAATTAATAATGGGTCATTTATTTAAAAATCATACATAAAATAATATATACAATAATAAATAAAAAGAGCAAGAGGGGCTGTGATAAAAAAATCATAAATAAACATTCTAGTTTAAATTAACCCTCTGAGGCAAGACCCATCACATCATTAAACCTCATAATCTACATTATATATAGTGGAAGTGAGTACACGAAATACAGGAATAAAAAAATTGTAAATAGTATATAAGCACATCCTTTATTGCACGGCTCCCTCGATGATGTCATTTGAAGTCCTCTTATATCTTCTTACAATGAGTCTCAAACGAGAGTAAAAATGACAGGACCACTGAGGAAAAACTAATACACTATTTACTTAAATTTCTTCAAATAGAAATATTCAAAGAAAAAATGCCTTAAGGGTTTCATGGCATTACAATTGCATTAGACAAACTTCTGTCATTTTATTTGAGTGGCTTTTGCATCAAGTTATGCATTTTTGTACTTAATTTATTATATTCATGAAATTATAAAGTTTCTTAGAATACAAAAATAAGGTTAATTACATTTATTGCTTTGGGTATCAACAGATGCTTTTCCAAATGACAAACGAAGAAAATATTAAGTCCCGGCCCGGTGTACTTAGACAGCGTCATATTTTCAACACTATTTCACAAAACCGCAGAAGGAATAAACTTTTGAATTAAAATCAATGGAAGCCTGTTTATGCCAATTAAATATCCTCGCATTTATTATGTTTTTTAATGTTTTCAAACATGAAAAAAAATCAACTTTTCCTTTTTTCAAACATATTCGTATCAGATGTGCCGAACATATAATATATATCTTATCTTATTACACTGACAAAACGACCTTAAAAATTATGGAACGTATGGTTCTATTGAAAATGTGTACTAACCAAGATATGGTTCTGCCAAACCCATTTGCATTCACAAAAGGTAAATCAACTGACATAGCAATCAGCAAACTGATAAATTGTTGCACTATGAAGAAGCATGGAATTGATGAAACATCAACTTGACTGTACAATAACTTACTAAAATATCGTATTGTTTTCGCCTAACTTGGAGATGAGTGTTTAAAAGTAATACCTACTTGAGGTTGCCCAAAGGAGGGATTCTTTCCACGCTAGCTTGGAATCTTGCCTTTCAAGAAGCAGTTGACACTATCAACAGTCCTGTAAATAAGATAGCATATGCTGACGATCTAGCACTTTGCGTTAGAGACTTGGACCGACAAACTCTTATGCTTTTAATGCAAGAAGTTATCAACAGACTGTAGGGTACAATCTTCAGTGCAATTAAATCTAAGTGTATGTTGTTTACAAAAAGAGAAAGGGCATGAACAAAACTCTAAATTTGAATGGAACTGGAATAAAAAAGATCAAATCTTTCAACTATCTTGTACTTGTCTTCGATAATGGACTAAAGTGGAATGATCATCTGAAATATGTTGTCGCTAAAGCAAACAAAAGTCTCTTGGCTCTTAAGTCATTTATTGGTGTGAACTGGGTCTACTTCCACTCAAGATCAATGGATTTATGAGATCTATGTTTGCTCTATGGTAAGCTACAGAGCAATTGTGTTCGCGGTAAAACTTCAATCAAGTGAACACATGAAGACTGAGCTTCGCAAAGTGCAACGGTTAGGTCTTCTGAGTATCACAGGTGCCATCTGTTCGAACCCTACAGCGACAATGGAGATATTATTTGACCTAATTCTATAACATATATACATTATCGAGCCTGCCTGTGTTACAAGAATATATACGAAATAAGAGAACTCACAAAAATGAGCTGATCACTCAAATTAAGGTCATCTACAATACCTTGACAACACATAGTCAAGGTACATAGAAAAATACAGCATCCCAACACCAAATTGTAGTACACCATCCTGGTCTCATTGTCGAGGATAGAAAGTGGCAAATGCATGGGCCCTAAATGATTGGGTATACAATTAAAGAATAAATGATAGTAAAGACGCTGCTTGGCCACTAACATGCTATGATAAAATAATATTTGAACGCTCTCTAAAACTTGATGATACAAATACTGTTTATCAAGCTGAAGTAGAAGCTATCAGAAACTTGGCAAGCAATTTGCCATCTAGGAAAATAGCCGGTAAAAACCAACTTATTCGTTGTGACAGTCTGTCCGCTATTGATAGCCTTACATTGCGGCATGGCAGCATGCTTAAAGAGGAAATAACTATTTGTAAAAATGCCCTTGAGGACTCGATATGTGACATCACCCTATGATGGATTAAGGGACACAATGATAACCTAGAAATGTGCTTGCCGATTTTTTTTGCCTATATGGTTCGATAGAATTGCATCCGATAGGATATAAATAAGCATTATAGCATTAAATTAGTCTATCGAACCTAGGTCTTATCAATGAGGTAGACCTGCGCCCCCAACATGAGAGTTGAACACGCCTTAACACGCACGGCTATCGAGCTCCCTTTGCTTGCCGATTTCCTGACTTCGGAGGGCTCAGGGAGCCAGTCGCTGTCCTTACCTTTATCTCTCAGACTAAACAGCTCTTAGGAAAACATATATGTCAGCTTGGAGAACTCTCTGGCACAACCTGGACAGTTGTCAGGAATCGGAACAGTTCATTGATGCCCCTTACATCGGAAAGAAAGTCTACACATAATAAAACCACCAATATCTAATATTGTCGCAATGGTAAGTGGGCACATTAACCTCATAAGACGTCAATTCAATTCTGTTGGAAAGTCACAGAACTCGACTTATAAACTTTGTGAAGAAGATAAAGAAACTTCCTATCATGTTGCTTTACAGTGCGAGAAATGACCAAACTCGAGATGATAGCTCAAGAAAGAAAGCTATCCCTGGAGGACCAACTTCTATAACTTTTATGTTGGTACACCGAGTAGACTAATCCACTATGAATCTCCTACCAACATTGTCAGGCGGTCCTCTAAATGATATCTATTGTTGAATGATATCTATTGTGTCAACATAATGTTCCAGTGTAGGATAATATTCCTCGTGTAGCTCTTAAGTGATGTTTTAAAACAAATAATGCGTGATCCATCAGCTGCCACATAGGGTAGATGTACCAACAGATATGAAAGAGACTGACGAAGCATGTGGAACAATTATTGCCCGATTGCGTGTAAGATACCTCAGGACTGGAACTGTATTCATCACGTTTTCAGCATGGCAATTGACACCACAGCCTCAAATCTCACAGCACTACTCAAAAATGACAATAACTTCAATTAAAGGTACAATAAAAGGGGGAATGATCAGCTGTTGTATATACAAGACATGAAAACTTTTGTGGCAAAAGAATCATGAAGATACAAAACAATGCTCCGTCAAGATTACTCTTTATTAATCTGGATTGGTTTACTGAAAACGTCGGAGTACATATTTCAATACGAACAATTTCAATTTTTTGTTCAAGACAACTATAAGGGGTGCTATCAAAGGCGATGAAAAACTACTTTATGATTCAATCATAAATAAAGGACTAATCTAAAAAAATGAAGAAAAATAATATAAAATATGATTTATAAAAATACTTTTCTGTATGAATATATTCACAACTATGATAATATTTAATGTCCCCTTCATAAATATTGTTTATTTCCATTTTATTAATATCCATACTGATGTCACCCTTTCATACCCAATAGGCAACTTTTTGGGGAGCCTTTTTTATTCTAAAACTGACCTGAAGAAGTAAGACGAATATTTCGTTTAAAACGTTCGTAAATTTCAGGGGGGCAATATTTGATTTATAAGCATTCTACAGAGAGGTTGGACTAAATTTGACATCATTTCCAGACTTCAGATTGGTAAAAAACTTAACAAAGGTTATTTGAAATTATGGTTATTATTTTTGCACTCTTTTTGTTTTGGCCTTTTCGACCAATATATTATCAATTACTAATATTACATACTACTAATCCATATTTCGATATAATTTTTGAGAAAACTAGTCCATAACTAAAACATGAACTTTTATTGACTAGTGTTATTCAACCCTTAAATCCAACAACTCTTTTTAACTATACCTGGACCCTTTTAAATTATTTTAAGGAATTTATATTATTATTTAATGATAAAATACTGATTGTAACACCTTGTTTTTGACTTCTACAAAAAATTAATGGCATATATGTGTTACTTTCTGCATGGAAGTATGTAACTGACATAAAAGTAAGATAAAAGAAAAAATGAAAAGAAAAAACTAGAATAATAACTTATTTTTTTTTAATATATGGCAATGTCCTACAACATGATAGAAAATATCTTTTTGCATTTTTGTATTTAAAATAAGTAAATGGAATAGAAATCTATTTAACTGGGATATTATTTTTGCATTAAAAATATTTTTGGGGTTGTCGAGATATAAATTTAAATGTATTTATTTCAACTTCGAGCTCAATGTGGCGTTGAAGCTTGCCTATTCGTGAAATATATCATTTCCCACCTACTATTTAGTAATCCATTCACCAATTTTATTTTGTAAAATATTACAGTAAAAATACTTTTTGTAAACAAATGCATTCCCCGTGTTCATAATATCTTAAACATGGTTTTGAAATTAATATAAAGAACTAGTCCATTATCATTAAAACATGCCTTGAATTGAAACAAAGATACTTTGTGTCTTTGCTCAGAAATAAATGAATGATAAATATATACCTATCAAATCTTATATTAGTTCATAAATATTAATTGTTATTTATTAGATTTATTAAAAGCAGGTAGTATTTAAAAAATGTTTTAAGTAAATAATTGTTTTATTCTGATATTCTGCAGCTAAGATTCCTGTAAAAAGATTATGTATCAAGATTGTACCGATAAAATACATTACCTAGTTTTATGGATATTAATATAATCAAAGAAACCGTTAATATTGGGATAAAAAATGTTATAGCACTAAAGAAGTACTTTTTTTAAGAAACAGCAATTTTGTTTGTTTTGTTAACTATATTAGAATTTATATTTATAGTCTATAAAAATGAAATATTTGCTTTATCATCAAAGGATTAGCATCTTAATAAACAAAAATAAATATAACTAGTGATTTTGTATTATATACGGCTGGTTTTTACTTACATTAATCCTATTTTATTATTTCGCAAATATATAAAAATCATAACTTTATTAGTTATTCTTACTAGATTTTTAAAATATCTAATAGGGGTTTTCTCTTTTACTCCAGAAAAGAGTGTTCCTATTTTTTCTATCTCCTTATTAAGTTATAAATGCATTACACATATAATATTGGTCTAGTATTTATTTGAGTACAAAAGCATGAAATATAATTTACTAACAAAAAAGTGACCTTGGAATATATTATTATAGGTTTTGTCTAAACTTTTGTAAGATAAAAATATGGATACAAAAAAATAAATTTCTAGGAGTCTTTCAAATCGAACAGGAGCAAAATAGGATTTACCTAAATGTAAATAAAAAGAATAATATTTTAAAGCATTTATTAGTCATTATTGTACTCCTGGCGATATAAATCCGACAAGGATCGCTGTATTTAGGAGTGAGACGTTAAGGCAAAAAAAAACTCCAGAAAATGAGCTCCTGCTCAAGTTGTTTCTGAACCAAAACCTCAAAGGCATTTAACTCTGCCGTAGATAAAGTATGTAATATCTCTCAAGAACTTAGATCTGTCAAAAATCTGAAAGAGGCAATAAATAGCTCTATCCATTCCCGATATTCTTTTTTGTTTCCGTTTTCTCTATTTTGTACTTTAATCATTAAAAAAAACGTTAAAGTTTTTTGCTTATTTATTTTAGTCGGTTTTAATCTCGTTATTATAGATTATGTATATGTCATAGCTGAATGTTTACAGCAATCATATATATTTTTAAGACTAATCGGAATATAAAGGGTAATAGTAGATAAGGAAGATTTAATATATAATTACAACTCTATCTAAAGAATATTAATTATAACAAGCGATATATTATAAGGGACTTTCCTCAATAATTCACGAATTTTATATGAAGGGAAAGGCTTAATTTCACGAGCAAGTGGTTATAATTCTCGCTTTCACTTTTTAAGGTCAACTGGAATAGGTAGAGGGCTAATGGTTATGTCTATTGTGTAAGGAAATAAATCATAGAACTGCTTTAAGTGTACAAAAATTTATGAGGTATTGGTTAACCATTAGAAAAATGGGAAAAGAAAGCGAAATTGATTTATATACAATGTTTAATATTTACGAATATATCTACTATTATCTTGATAAATATCATGTAATGAAATGAAAGAATTCACTTATTCGTTCAATCCCTTTAGATACAATTGAGTTTCAGGAGAATCCTCTTTAAAAATATTTTATCTTAATAGTTTTTTTTTTTTTAAATATTCAATATATATTTCAAATACAAATTTTCATATAAATCCAATTACAATGACTTGTGATATGTTAAAAAGGTATAATACAAATGAGGGTGGGTATTAAAAGATTGATAGGGAAACAGGTAAATTCATTATTAAAAGATAACAATAATAAAACCAAAAGCCTGCAAAGCTGTATCAACTCTTAAAAATAATATTTATGTGACATCGTGTTTTGTATATACTTTTTAAAGAAAACCGCCTTGTTTGTTGACTATGTTGTTGCAGATCTAAGAGTTTCTATGCTTTGGACCACGTATTTTCGTATCCCTGCTGGAATGCATCTTCCGTTGACCCTGCATGCGTAGAGGAGCCCTTGCACCGAGGAGATTATATGCTCTATATGAAGGCCTTCCCATATCGAGGTGAGGTAGAAATTAGCCAATCAGACGGTTCCAGTGTTGTTCCATAAGCTCTTACTATTTCTTCTTCCACGGCACGGATAACTGGGAGGATTTTCTGACAAAAGTAAAAGAAGTGAAAGGATGTCTCCTTCACTTCTTTACACCAATGACAGACCTGATCTTCTGGGTTCGCCCTGGATTTACTCAAGAAGAGCGAGGAAGTGGCTAGCCGGTACCTCAGCCATTTTTGTCTTGAGTCGGTGTATGTATTTCGCATAATAATTATTGGATCTAAAAATGACATTTCTTTTTCACATCCTAGGTTTTCTCTTCGTCTTTTTACTATCGCAGATGGGCCTGGACTTCGCGTGTCTATAAGGGATCTCCGAATGGCTTGGTTTGTTAGAGCACCAATAGCTATATAAAATGGAATGGGCGGACCTACAATGTTTATTCCAAACGATAAAGGTTTGCAATATCTCTTAACTCGTAAGAATAGGATATAGTTTTTAAGAACCTTTTCATCTTGAATGAATTGACCTATTGAAGTCGCTTGACATTCTTCTAAAAATTCCGAGGCACTATCAAAACGACTGTTTTTATTTAATGGCTCATTTACGCCAAGGAGAGGAAGGATCTTATCCATGACTGACCTACTCATTTTCTTCCAATGAGAGCCACACCGCTTAAGAGTTTTTAAAAGCTCTGAGGGGCCCATAAAAATTCTGTCGCAAAAGTGCCGTCCTATAACATCATGGAATTGTTTTTGATTCTCTCTGCCCAAAATCATTGCTTAAAAGAAATCGCCTCAACCATGATAAATTCAATGACTTCCACATTAATTCGATACTTAGGGATCCCAGACCCCAAGAGCAGACACTTGAGTTGAGTCTCTTTCTCGAAATATATGGTCTAGAGCTTCCCCATATGAGGCTATCCCTAAGTTTATATATTTCTTCGCAAAAGTTTCCTGAGAATGGGATGTGCTTTAATATATGGAAATTTTTGGGAAGATGTTGCGGTTCCAAGCAGTAAGTTTCTCGTATCGCGAAAGGGGAGTGTTTCTATAAAATAAGACTTTTTTCTTCAGTGACTCCAAGATTTTGTTTTTTTATTATTTTATCGGATTCATTCGCTGAAGTAGAAACACTCACTCCAAGCAAATCTGTTGAGTTAACATAGGCCAAGTCATTTGATATTTCTCTTAACGAGTCTTCACAATTTGTAATGATTTGACTTTTCTTTGTATTTATAATCAGTCCAGAACGATATTTAAAATCCTCAATGATGTCAAGAGCTTTTTTTTAATGAACTTTTTAATTTACTTACAGAACCGGACATACAGAGTGTAAGATCGTCGGCGAACATAGAGGATTTGAGAGTCGTACTGCCCGTGTTATGCCCTGAATTTCCCCATCTGAAGACAAGCGTTCCAAGAGTCCGTTGACGGCAATGATGACAGAGATCGGCGATAAAAGGTCCCCTTGTCTCGCTCCTCTATGGAGATGAAACGTTTCCTGCCCTCCCGGAAGTTGGATTCTTGAGGAAGCATTACGGAGTATGGACGATATCATTTTAACGAAGTTGTCGGAGAAGCCATATCCATAGAGTTGCTCTAATATAAACTTGTGTGAAAGTGTATCGAAGCCTTTTCGAAATCTACCGTCAGTGTTGCATAATTTACACGATGGGCCATGCAGTGATCAATGGCAATCCTGAAGGGACCTAGAAGTCTTCGATGTGACTCCATGCATAAAGCCCTTTTGGTTGGGGAATCATCTTAGGAAGGATCTCGTTATTCCTTTTTCATTTCCAGTAAGTATTTTCCAATGAGTATTCAAAATAGTATGGTCGGTATTGGTTCATGTCTTCACACCTTGTTTTTTCTTTGTTTTTTTAAGGACTAGAGCTACAAGTCCAGAGCTATGAACCCGGAACAACTCCTCTTTTAAAGACCTCGGAATAAACTCTCTCAAGGATCGGCGTCAAGGAATCAGCGGAAAACGTGCGTGAGAAGGGCAAAAGGCAATCCGGACGGACCAGGATGTTAATTTCTTTTTATAGCCTTTGATGAAAGTAATAAATTTCATTTTGTTTGATTGGAGAGTCGTATTGTATTTCTTT
>CP045897.1:23561887-23578293 GCA_013387185.1 Caligus rogercresseyi
ATGTTGTTGTTTGTTTAGCTCCTAGATCAGCCCCACCACACCGGAACTTAATCCGGTATCAGCCGGTCGTGAACTGTCTAGGAACTACTAATTATATTTTTAAACAAATTAAATTTGGACAAATTATATAACTAATTAAAAGAAATTCCTCCAGCGTCTTCTTCACCTCTCTGGTTTCCAAATAAGTTCGTCCATTCCAATCCGTGTCCGTGGACAATCGTAGATTAGATGAATTGGAGTTTCATCTTCCTCCTCGCAGAGACGGCATGTTGGAGTTTTCGACCTTCCCATTCGGTGAAGATGTCCATTTAAGTTAATGTGGCCACTGGCCATGGAGACAATTCGGGTCATAGAAGCCCTCCTATAATGGTATATTTTCTTCCCAAGATAGGGCTCGGAAATGAAATATTTTGTCTGCCTGCAGGAACTCATCTTCAGCCAATTGGCCTTCCACATGGACATGGATGCCTCCCTTAGAGCACCCTTGGCTTGACCAATTGACGTGGGCACTGAAACTGCAATGCCCGTATGGGCACCTGCTTTAGCTAGAACATCTGCATATTCATTTCCGGTGGTGTCATTATGACCTCTCACCCACCCAATGGTAATATCGCAATTGCTACAATCCAGGGCCTGCTTGCAGTTCAACACTTCCGCCGTTAGAAGATCCCCGGGCTGTGTGTCTAGACTGTTGATGGCCGAGAGACTATCCGAAAGGACAAGAATATTCTTATCCTTCGTTTTATCTAATGGCAGCCCACTAACTAAATTCCGAATCGCCTCTATTTCGGCTTGGAATACACTGTTGGTGTCATCAAGCCTGAGGGAGCTTTGCTCTATGGCCAAATCACCCTTCGTTATGACCCATCCCGCGCCGGTTTGACCGTTAATTTTTGAGCCATCCGTATAGCCAATTAAATCGAAGTCCTTTAAGCTCCACTCCCGTGCCACTCTGTATCCCCGTTCATTTGTCCACAACGTTGAACTCTTGCTAAATGTTGGAATATTTTGTTCGTATATAGTTGTCCAACCATCGAACATGTCCCTTAGCAGAAGGGTCGGACCACGATTGTTTGTGTCTTCTTTTGTGTGGAGTCTAGCTATGCAGGCGCGCTCCATTATATAGAGATGAAGTGGTAGCAAACCACATAGCACCTCCAAGGTACTTGTTGGGGTCGAACGCATTGCCCTGTGATCGACATGAGACCCAGTCTCTGTAATTTACGAAGAGCCGTCCTCATCGACTGATTTACTTGAAGTCTAGGTGCAAAGACTACCGCTCCATAGCTCACCAGTGCTCTCACATAAGTTTCGTAGATCCATTTGGATTTTACAGGACTTAGGCCCCAGTCCGCTCCCACAAATCTTTTCAGGGCGAAGAGACTTCTTTTGGCTTTAGAAGTAACATATTAATGTGGTCATTCCATCTCAGTTTGTCATCCAAAACTAGTCCCAGGTATTTGAAGGTTCTCACTCTTTGATTATGGAGTCGCCCAAATAGAGAGACTTGTGCGTCCCGTTTTTCTTCCTAGAAAACAACATTAGCTTGGTCTTATTGCTGCAGAAAGTGGTATTCCTATTTTCAGCCCATTGCAGTAGTTTGTCAAGAGCTTCTTGCATTATACTGAATAAAGTTGCACGATCTATGCTCTCACACAAAGAGCAAGATCATCCGCGTAGGCCACTTATTTATAGGTTTACAATAAGATCTACTGCTTCCTGGAAGGCAAGATTCCAAGCCAGCGGGGAAAGGATACTTCCCTGAGGGCAGCCTCTCGTGGGTATCACGGACAGTTCTTCACTGCCAAGTCTTGCAGTTACAATTCTGTTTCGTAGTAGATTTTTATACCACATAATTATTCTATGGTCAGTCCTAAATTTGGTCATGGCGTCCAATTATCCTGATCAAAGGCACCCTCAATGTCAAGAAATACAACAAGGGCCTCTTCTTTTGAATAGTAACTACTCTCACAGCAGTCCACAAGCCTACTTATTGCAGTGTCTATAGACTCCCTTTGGTAAACGCATACTGGTTGTCCAGATACCAATCGCATTTTTCGAAGATTTTCCATTGAACCATTCGTTCGAGTATTTTCAGAGACACATTTGTGAGAGTAATTGGCCTGAAGGCCCTTGGTTCACTATAGTTGGTTTTACCCTGCTTAGGGATAAATATCACTTTAGACTCCCTCCAAATTTTAGGAGTGTATCCTGTACTAAAAACAGCATTATAAAGTGTAACTAAGCGGCTCACAATGCAGTCAGGTACATGTTTATATGCTTGGGCAGGTATTTGATCCGGACCAGGCTTTTTGTTTGATTTCAGACTTTTTATTGCACTTTTGACGGATTCAGCACTGAAGTAATCTTCCAGCGGCTCTGTGATTTGAAAGCTTGATTGCTGTGCACTGCCAGCGGGATCATTTTCAACGGATTCAGGGAAGTGCTCATCAAGTAGAAGTTTCAGACTGTCCTTTTCGTTATCTTTGTTGTCCATGATACCTACACGAACATTTGTGTGATTAGCTCGTGATTTCATAGTCGGGAGATGTCCTTTGGTCCTTCTAAAGATGTCACAATGTTGTAAAATAGTTGAAGCAAAATACCAATATGCACAAATGGGAGAGGCCTAATATAAATGTAAATTTTATATAAAGCATCAGATTATATTATATAGAGCGCAGAGAGAGAGAGGAGAAAAAGAGCTCACAATTGTAACCGTTATCTTTAAAGCTTTTTTTTGCACTGAACATCGATAAAAATAAGAATGTATAGTATCAAAACAAAAAAATATTTGACCAAAATTCATAAAACATAAACTTAAAACCTTAAATTTGCAACACGTACAGCATATTTTATGAAATAAATATTATTTACTTGCATGCGGTTGTTGTCTGTAAATGTATGGAACGAACAGGGATATGCAAAAGTATTTTTTACTTAAATTATAATAGTAGTTTGATTTTTGAGAAATAAATTGGGATCAAATACATAAATACATAACATTTATTCGCTACATTATTTATCATAGAAAATAACAGATGTTGCAACAAAAAGAAACTTTACCGCCTGAATAAATATCTTTTGAGAAGATAAATATTTTTGTTACAATATTTAATAATTTTCTCATACAAATTATGAAGTAAATAAAAGTTATTTTAAAGAGATCAACATTTTTAAAGGATCTTCTCTATAATAATTAAAGCTTTTGTGATTTACATTTATGTCTTTGCTCCATGTTTGCTTTTCCAGGTGAATACACATCAGTTGTATATTGTAATGTGAACCACTAGTTGCAAAAATCAACTATTTTTGTATCTCAATTAAGTTAACAAAAAAAAGGAAGTTGCTGCTTTGATACGTTTTCCTATGAGCATATTTTAAGACGTTCTGGAATGCCTCTCAGATGAGACGCAGTATCCAAACAATACATGGAAGAAAGACAAATCTCAGATATAACAATTGAGCATGACCAACGTTACTAAGATGAAGAAAGTGAACACATCTACCATGTCAGGCATATTTAAGCAGGCATCCGGAAGAAATGGTAACGAAAAAAATGACAAATCCTGTCATTTTTAGTCAATTAATTTAGCATAAATAAATAATAATCAAATATATATATTAAAATAAATTATATCTTAAATATTTCTATGCTGAAGGATGATTTCAAAGACTTGACTAAATGTATCTATTACACTGGTCAACAGCCAAAAAATCGTCAGGGGTTTCTCAGCTGATTTAGACTAATTTTGGTGTTCGGAGTCCGAATATCACATTGATTTTGCTTCATCAGGTCAACTTTTTGAGATACAGCCATAGGCCTACCTGACGAGCTATACATATTCTAATATCAGCGGTTTTGAGTTCAATCATATTTTTCTTGAAAATAAATATATAAACATACAATTCACAGACACGATAATATATTATTATATATTTATATATATATAGCATATATATATATATATATATATATATATATATTATATATGAAGACAGTGAAGTACGTACTCGACAAAATCCATATGAGCACACAAATGGATCATCTGCGTCGACTTAAAGATGGTGAACTTTCTACTTGGTCACAGTCCGGGTTTACGATGTATCCATGCTTTATATGTATGTGGGACAGTCGAGACAGAGTCCAGCACTATGTAAAGAAAGAGTGGCCGGCGCGAGATCAGTTAGTACCTGAGGCGAGAGAACATCATACACGAACCTTTTTGTTGACCGGGAGAAGATATTGATCCCACCGCTACACTTGAGCTTGGGTTAATGAAACAGTTCAGCGCGCTCTCGACCAGGATGGAGGTGCTTCAACTACCTGTGCCGAGCCTATCCTCGACTGACCAGTGAGAAGGTGAAGGCCGGCATTTTCGATGGCCCACAGATACGGAAGCTTATAAAGGACACAGAGTTCCAAAACTCCATGAACACGCTAGAGTGCGCCGCGTGGAAATCGTTTGTGCAGGTGGTGAACACTTCCTGGGGAACACGAAGGCAGCAAACCACGCCAGACTCATTAGCACCATGATAGAGGTCTTCCAAAAACTCGGGTGTTTTGATGAGTATAAAGATGCACTTCCTGTTCTCACACATGAGAAGTTTCCTAAAATCTCGGGGCGATGAGCGACGAGCAGGGAGAAGGTTCCATCAGGACATGCACCAAATGGAGGAGAGGTACCAGGGGAGGTGGGACGTAGTCATGATGGCGGACTACTGCTGGTCGCTGAAGCGAGACAACACAGCAGCTGCTCACACACGGGAATCGAAGAAACGCCGATTTATGCCATTAATTCTGAACTTCTGTGTCATGTAACACACTAATATTATGATAATTATGCTTATAAAATTTGATGAACTAAATAAAAATGAATAAATTTGGATACGTCGATTTTTATTTCTTGAGGATCAGCGCAAATATTTATACAAAAACATAGATTTTGATTGATTGACCGCAAAAACTAAGGTCATTTTCGGACTCAGAGTATCAAAATTAGTCTAATTCAGCAGGAACCACCCTGGACGATTTTCGAAAAATATTTTTTTGTGGCCCTGTGTTATTGATAAAAAATTATATAACACGAGTAATTTTGTGTAAATATTTTTGTATTCCTACCGGGTGACAACTATGTGTTGGGACACTTTAAATTAATTGCAACTAATCAATAGCTTGCTTAGATACAAAATTTATTTTTTCAAAAAATATTGGGCATTTTCAAAAAACATATTTGTATTATATATTTATTCAATATATTCACTTTTGGCAACCACCACAGCGTTGAGCCTCTTCTTAAATGACTGACAGGCTGTACGGATAACATTCGGATCAATTTCTGCCCATGCCACCTCCAATGAGGCCTTCAGCGCCCCCAAATTCTTATGGCTCTTCGTCACGCCTTCCTCTCCAGAATTGACTAAATTGAAAAGTCCATAGGATTCAAGTCTGGTGAGGAAGGCGGCCACATATCCTTTCACAAGAAGTGCTCAAATGAACGATGACACCAGTCCTGAACAAATTTTGCTGTATGAGACGGTGCGCCATCTTGATGGAAGCAATACGAATCCTCCCATTCCTGCTTTTTGATCCAAGGAAGCACTTGCATGCTCATCATATCGAGGTAAACCTTTTGATTAATCTTTACCCCCTCTGGAATGAAGATAAGCGGAGTTTTCCTACCACAGGTGGTGACGCCAGCCCACACCATGACGGAAGCTGGCTTTTGGCGCTTGAAGACGGTTTTGTCCTTCACAGGCACTTGCCGGATGTCTTTTGTCAGAATACGGTCGTTCTGGCTGTTGAAAGCAGCTTGAAGGGTGAAAACCTTTTCGTCCGTCCAGATAATGGAAATTCACGTACGAATTTGAGCCAGTTTCTAAGTACCTTGGATCTTTCTAGCCTCTTGTCCACAGTCGCGTCACTGAGGAGCTGTCGTTTCTGAAGGTGATAGGGCTTGACTCCAAGGTCCTCTCTGACTATTTTCCTCATCACTTCACGGTTAACTCCTACCTCGAGTGCCATTTTCCTAATGGATCGCTTATTGTTTCGATGAATCTTGATTCGTGTTGCTTCTACCAGCTTTTTGGTCCACACAGACCTTGGACGTCCTGATTTAAGCCTGTCAGCGAAGCTGTTTGTCTCCTTAAAACACTGTATCGTGTAAGAGACATTGGATTTCGACACCTTCATGAGCTTCAAGGCTTCCACAATTGCCCTGCAGCTATGTCCCTTTAGGTAGAGCTTTACGATGGCTTCACGTTTCTCCATCTTGAGGATGACCAAAGGAGTAAACAAAACAAGTAAGTAAAATTAGTATTAAAAAAGATCTCTTTTACAATATACAGGTGATGGAGAGAGGAAAAATCTAGAATTGGACCCAATAAACACACGCATGTGTACTGTCCCAAGACATAATTGTCACCCGGTATACTAAAAATGTAATTCATTATTGGGAATGAGGTCCATTTTATTTTTAAGACATCAATATTGCTAAATTAAGGCTATTTTATCCTATTAATACTTTTCTGTGTGTATCATTATAAATTTTGACCATTTTTGTTTCACCATTTTTACTTAACACCATGTAAGCAGCATGTTTTTAAGATAATTATATGGGATTAATTATACATTGAAACATAGACATGGATTTTTATACCATCTTAATGACGTAAACAAGATTTCAAAAGTACAAACTCATTGAATTTAGTAATCTAACAAAATATTTCTACAGACTCTTGTATAAAGTATTGTTAACAAAATTTAAGTCAGTTATCAGGATAAGTTTTTAATTAGGTCCCATTTGAAGTTTTTAGATGGGTGCTAAAAAGGGGAAACACTTTCTAATTACGAATTTTCTGTATTATTCGTTGAGGAAAAATAAAGTCTTCATGACTATTACTTCCACTCTGGAAGCAATATTAAGCTTATGAGCAACTAAGGGTATAATGATATTACTTTTTTCAAATCACGTAGTAGTTTTTATGAGCTAATTATAATAAAGATATCCTTAATCTCATAATATGCTACACTTATTAGTATATACTTATATATATATATATATAAAATCTTCTGCTTATTCCCGGATTATACTGGAGGAAGAGACATTTTATTTGTCTAATTTAGGCTAAATAAAGTTCAGAAATATCTTAATACGTAGAAGTATTGTACAAAATACTGATTTGTAAATAAGAGTTAATTTTTTAAAGGGAATGAAAACAAAAATGCATAATACTAACTTTAACTAGGAATTACTTGATTATAAAGTGAACTCTCTACGTTGAGTTTGGAGTAAGTTAATTCAATAAACGTCTTATAGCTGTTTTAGTGTTTTCACTTTATATTTGCTCATTGCAAGGTTTTTTCCTTTTAAATATTTTATTTAGTAGTCTGCGAAAATATAGAGGAAACAGAAAAAACCTATACAAGACAGATACATAAATAAACATTTTAGTTCATATCTACTGCCCTGAAGCATAACCTTATATAAAGAAAACATCACTTACTATATTTGCTTAAAAACTTGTAATGTCTTTTTAAATCCTTTTTATAGTTTTCATGTGCCTAATGTTTCGATCCTGCTAGCACATAATTAAAGGAGTGTATGACGTTTGTGAGAGAGTTGTATATTGATTATTCGGAATAATGCTTGTCGAATAGAATTACAGCTGCACTTTATTATCATGTTGATCAAATGAATTTGAATTAAAAACAATTTAAAAGAATGCTACATACAGAGTACATACTATGAAGAAGAAGAAAACAAGAGTTTACAAATACAATTCACAAATAATATATATATATATATATAATTTGGTATATAGTCTACAAAGTATATATACATAATATATATATATATATATATTTGTGGTATATAGTCTACAAAGTATTATACATAAAGGCAATGAAAGGATATACCTGGACAGCGGCCCGATTTCAAAGTATTACTCTTTTTTTGCAAAGTACAAACAAACTCTTTTCACCCAGTCATTTTATCGTTTTAATCCATACTATTACTCATAAATAAAGTGTTCTTCATTGAGAAATAGTGAAATATTCATATCAGATCTTTTACAAATATAGTATGATATAATAATAATGCTTTCTTTTTGGGGATCTATAATATAAGTAAATTCAAAAATTCTTATAACGCATATACGGTTTTTTTTCTTAATTATCGCATACTTTTACAATTTTTTTTGGAAAAACGTCTCCACAAGCAAGCGACTTTTTTTTACTTAAGAAAAAAACGCTGTCACTTTATCCAAAATGACATTAACAAATATTCATTAAACTCATTTCCAAAAAAAGGTGTTACTTTTTGCTTATAATGCATATTTTAGTTATTTTTTGTATATTTATGCGTATATAACGGCATTATATGTGTTCCAAATTTCTACAGCCCTGCTTATCTCTTGGTTAGGATTATTCCTCGACAGCTAACTGATTTATATTATTATTTGTCAGGCTTGTGAGCGATCAGGAAAAAAATAGCGATCGATCAAAATAGCGATCATAAATTCTTTGCGATATAGCGATATAACGATCAGGGATTTTTCCGATCAGCGATCCGATCAATTTAATTGCGATCACAAAAAAATTACCTATATAATACTAATTCTAATTAAAAATTTAAATATATATACAGTCAAACTTTATAGCATTCATCTTTTATGACATAGAATGGTTGTTTCCATAGCCTATGACAGTGGTTCCCAAACTTTTCTGCTGGGCCCCCTTTGGTATTTAAGAATTTTTTGCGCCCCCCCCCCCCCCCCCCCCCGCCCAAAAAAAAACATACACACATTTTGTTCTCAGAGTCCAATGCAGTTTATTTCACACATTGTAATTAATACAACCTTAACCTTTTTTTTGTTTTTTTTGTCCATTTTCTAGCAGTGTTATTTAGTCAACGGCATTTATATTTTCATTCATTCGTTTTTTTTTCCCGCGCCCCCCCCCCCCTGCAATTGCTCTGCGACCCCCCTAGGGGTAGCGCCCACATATGGGAACCACTGGCCTATGAGCTCCAAAATAACGACTTCTCATAGGCCTGTCTGTATATTTTAGGACAAAAATATCAGAAGAATTGTTTCTCATAGCCTATGAGCTACAATACTCTGGCTCCACAATTTACATATGTCTGCATACTTAAGACAGGAGATGCCAGATAAATGTTTCCCATAGCCTATGAGCTCCAAAACAATGACTTCTACATAGTCGCCTGTCTGTATATTTTAGGACAAAAAATATTCAGGATAGCACACACTGGCTTTTTCCATTAGTATTAGTCTGTATTTTGTGTTTTCTAAACAAATATTAGTTGTTGGAATGGATTTTGGTCAATAAGAAGCTAGTTAAGTTTTAAGAAATGTAGGTTTGTCTCAAAAATCCTTATTACAAACATTTTTTTTTTTTTAGTTATTTTATACAAATTGATCGGATCGCTATTTTTAGTGATTTTCTTACGATCAAAAGATATAAAGATCAGGACCTTTGCGATACTCCGATCAGCGATCAAATATCGCTATATATCGCTATTGATCGCCGATCAGAAAAAACTCCGATCAACAAGCCTGTTATTTGTCGATGTTCAGGTGTATGAACTCTGAATTCGTTTCTAAATTTAATGAAAAATGAATGCAGATTTTTGTGTGTTTAGGAATGGACATTTTTAATATTACTATAGCATTCTTGGCAACCTATCACAATAGCTCTTTAAGCATCAATATCCAATTTTTTTGGTATATATGTGCACAAGTATATTTTTTTGTATTTCTATTTTTTTTAACTCTCAAATTATAAGACAAAAAGATTTATTATATAACAAAACGTTTTGATAGTATGGGGGCATTTATATGTGATCATTTCATATCTCAGACACAATTTTAGTCGTTTTATATCTTAACTTTCTGCTCCGTCAATTCCAGCAATGCAGATATATTTGTACTTATACATGGGAATTCAAAAAATGAAAAAAAAGACTATACTTAAAATAGGCAAAATTTATCCGTGGAAAGTTAACTTACTATTATTAATATACAGGGTGATCACTTAAATTGAGACTCACATATTACAAACTACAATCTTGTATTAAATTTTACATAAATAATTTTTAAACAAAAATGATAGCACAATGTGTAATTTACAAAATGTATTTCAATAAATTTCCACATATCCTCCTTTGGACTTCACTACAGCTTTGAACCTCCTCATGGTGGAGGCAACACAGGCAGGAATCTCTTCCTCAGACAAAGATTTTCACGGTCCAGGCCACCCACAACAGTCAGAATGACCGGGTTTTATCTTGAAAAAAGGAAGACATCCCCGTGCAGCTGAGGACTCTCTTCAGAAGGCAAAAGCCACCCTCAGTCATGGTCTGAGCTGAGAAGAGATTCCTGCCTGTGTTGCCTCCACCGTGAGGAGGTTCAAAGCTGTAGTGAAGGCCAAAGAAGGATATGTGAAAATTTAATGAAATACATTTTGTAAATTACACATTGTGCTATCATTTTTGTTTAAAAATTATTTGTGTAAAATTTAATACAAAGATTGTATGTAGTTTGTAATATGTGAGTCTCAATTTAAGTGAATCACCCTGTATATGTATATATTATTTGATATATTGAACATTGCAAAAAAAGTATGTGAGTACCGTATTTTCCACATTATAAGGTGCACCTGGGAGCCTTCATTTTTTTATAAAACTCATCATGCTGACACAAGAACTTTGGACGAATCCCAGTCAATTTACTCTAATTGAGAACAATTTCAGAAAAATTATGACGTTGAAGAACTCACGTTCACTTACGAATAAATACTACTGAAAAATACTACTTAGGTAAATAGTCACCTTCATTGTAGTTTCTATGTAGTATTCCTTGGTCTACTGTAGCATCTTAATACGTGATGCGCATCAAATATGGAATTTTTTTATATGCCATTCATTTAATGTAGGAAATACATTATTGTTGAAATGGGTTTTTTGAGCAAAAGAAACGTATTTGATACTACATAATATTTAAGTATATTTGGTTCATTCTACTACTTGCTCGCCCTGATACTTTTTCAAAGATAAAAGGTCACCTCAATGCATCCAAACTTCGAGTTAGATATGTATATATATATATATATATATATATATATAAATTTATATTTATAACTTGCTCATAATATATTATTAAAATGCTGCTCATATTTCTTAACGTGTTTCTCTTTTGACCAGTTATTCATATTATATGCCCCCTAAAAAAAGACTGAGTGTTATTAGTCAATGATACTAAAACAACAAGGAAAAGAAGGCTCGCGAGGAAAATACGATGAGGGATCTAAAAAGGAAAAAGGAGAATACGCGTACATTCTCCCTTTTCCTTATTATTTCATAACAAATTATGATTTTGAGAACGAAATATATATTTTTTACTATTTACAAATTTTATGGACATATATTAAATAAACATAGATATATTTAAGACATTCTGCAAAATTATAATAACATACATACATTTTGTTTATTCCCTTTAAGTTTTTTCAATCTCTTAGAATTATTTGTCATATTTTGACTGCTTGTTTTTCTTTTTGTTTTGTGAATTTGATTATGATTTCCGAAACATAATCCCTATTTTGACTTAGAGCCTTGAAGCGAGCTTTAGGTAAGTTATTGTAGAGTCAGCCAATCCAGTTTTCTAAATTCAAAGATGAAGAAATTCCGTAAGGCGACGTATTGTAGGTAATGTGAGAACTTCTCAAGGAGAATATAAAGAAGGTGAGGAACAAGGAACCTTTACGTTGTGTTTTTTCTTCTTTTTTATTGGACTTATGACGTCATGTTGAAAACCTATGTTTATTTATTATTATATTTACGAAATCAATTTCTCAAGGAATTGCTTTGTTGTGGAGTGATGTGTGAGTGCCAGGAACAGCCTCAAGTCATTTTACGGTTCAAGAAAAGTCCATGAAACAGACTGTGACTCGTAAGCCTGGATAACGGTGAATGGAGCCCATGGAGTGCACATCCTCCGTCGAGGTGGAGGTCATTGAAATATATAGCCACTCTTCCCATGTCAAAGAGGGGATCTACGTTTGTAACATGCAGACAGAGTCCATCTTCTCAGTTACTTGAAGATGTGTATTCTCATAAAGGACGAGGAGTTGAGAGAAAAGAACCTCCAAACCATGATTCAGGCTTTCCCTAACTAGAACTGGAATGAAAGGACGAATTATTGGTGTTTATTAGTGTTGAGACACGGTCTCAGACCGATTTTGATTTTCGGTCCGGTCTGAAGTAATATTTTCTAGACCGATATAGACCGATACAGACCGAAATTTCGGTCTAAACCGTCGGTCTTAGACCGTAGACCGAATTATATTCGGTCCAGACCGTATGTAATAATTAAATCGGTCCAGACCGTAGACCGATATTATAAGCATTTACAATAGCATTACGACGTTTTGTTATTTTCATTAGTACACGTTCCGTTTGTTATTTTCAAATCAATGTACATGTGTGTATATTTTAACATATTTATGTCTTCGAAATAAAAGAGACAGTACTAATTAGTAAATACTACTTAAATATGTTTTCCAAAGAAGAAGTGTAGTAGCATTGTAATTATAAACCTATAAAACAACAACCCATACTTACAATTCAACATATGTATGTATTTTCGACAGGCTTGTGAACGGAACGCAAATTGAACGGCGTTCAGCTGAACGCACGTTCAATGAACGGAACGCTGAACGGAAAAACAACTTTTTTTTAACGCTGAACGTTGAACAAAAAAGAATTTTGCGTTCAGCGTTCAATTTTTCCAAACATTTCTTGGAGATTATTTTCTAAAAAAACGTCATTCTTTTCTATTAAAAAACGTTTTTTTTTTTTTTTGGATATTCTTTTCTTTAAAAAAAACGTCATCACTTTTTTGGAAATTCTTTTTTCTAAAAAAACGTCATCACTTTTTTCGGAAATTATTTTCTAAAAAAACCGTCATCCCTTTTTTGAGAGATTCTTTTCTAAAAAAAAGCATCGTCACTTTTTCTTGAGATTATTTTCTTAAAAAAAACATCGTCACTTTTTCTGGAGATTCTTTTCTAAAAAAACCGTCGTCACTTTTTTCAATATTTGAACGCTGAACGCTAACAGAACGCTTATCGCAAAAACATTGAACGGAACGCTATTTTTTTAACGCTGAATGGAACGCTGAACGCAAAAAAAGCTGAACGCTCACAATCCTGATTTTCTATAACTTTGTTAATCTTACCAAGGAAGAAAACCTTCTTTTGTTGCAAGACAATAACCTCCGAATAAGAAACCAAATTCCTCCGAATATAAATGTCTATGGAACCAAATGGCCGACATAGTATTTCCGTTTAGTCATCACAGATTCATCGATCTGAACGACAAAACCTTTAATTTTATTAGGTATATTTGTCAAATGGCTCGAGCGAATATTCCTAAACTCGGAGTACCAGTTGTTAGTTCAGACACGTCAATCATGTTGTGCACCGTGCTCACGGGAGTTTTCAGTGCTCAGACCCATGCTAATCGTATGAGTACGGGAGAACGGTTCTCTTGATTACATGTGAATATTTAATTATATTATTTTTTTACACATACATTGACAATAAAAAAGCGGAACGTATACTTACGAAAACACAACAAAACCTCGTTTAGACCGAAATATAAAATTGGACCGAAACAGACCGAAATATAAAATTGGACCGAAACAGACCGATATATAAAATGGACCGATACAGACCGATATATATCGGTCCAAATGTGAGACCGGTCAATAGACCGATTTAGACCGATCTTAATATGTATTTTTTACTTTAAAACCGTCTAGTACTTTCGGACCGAAACTCAACACTAGTGTTTATCAATCATGAAAAATATAAATACAAAGAGGAATGCTCGGAAAACAACATTTATGGTCCTTAAGAGTTCATACACCATGAACGTGAACAACAACCATTCAATGTCTTCTATTGAAGGATGATAACCCACAAACCAAAGATAATAGATAATTCAAGAAGCGCAGAACGCAATGTTTGGATTCCTCTGATTAGAAAAGAAAAACTGAAACGTCACAGATGACGTCACCGTAGCTATTTGTTATTAAATAAAATCAAGGTACATTTAAAAACAGTGATTAATTTCAAAAGGAAATAAAAATTTGAAACCCGGGAGCTCTCCGGCGGAGGCGGAGCTGCAGAGGACGGCCACGTTGCTCCGGAGCTCCTAGATGTGTGCGGGCTACCAGCCCAAGGCCTCAGAGTCCCGTGCGGTGTTCAGGACTTCCACTTCCTCCCTGATGCTGAAGCTGTGCGTCCCCGGGTGGCTCGTGGCGGGAGGGAGCCTCCGTACGTTATTCCTTTGAGAGCTTTTACGTTCTTAGCTTAGTTGTCCTAGAGGTATTAGATACGTAGGCAAATCGTAGCTGTGATGACGTCACATTTTTTTTATTGGAAATATCCTTCTTTGTTTACATGAGTTCTCTGCCCCCCCCCCCCCCTGCCCAGAGCCCTATAAGGAGATGTTACGTCGTTAGACCTTCTGTAGTCAGGCTCATAATATGTATATTTATCGAGGGAGTTTGTAAGTAAACAGTCTTTTGAAATATTTCTTTAAGTATAAAAAACAATATAAAAATCTAAAGATATATTTAAAAATCATTTCATTAAACTATTCTTCTTCTGGTCGATTAATATTTTAATTGGATAAATTTAATAAGGAGTATACAAAATTGAAGGATATTTAAATTATATGTAAAAGAATTGTAAAATGAACAAATAGGATCTTCAATAATAGAAAGGCAGTTCAATTAATTAATCATCATTAGAATATACGAGTATACCACAATGAACTGAAAAAAATAACATAAATATATCAAGGTATAAAAAATTCGTTTACCTACATTTACGGAGAACAGACCGTAAACCGCCCAATTCGTCCTTTTCCATTTTGTCCCTGCCCAAATCGTCCCTGCCCAAATTGTCCCTGTTCAAATCGTCCTGTGTCCAATTCGTCCTTGTCCAATTCGTCCTAGACCCAACTCCTCCCTGCCCAACTCGTCCTCACTATTTCCCAAAAGAAGACATACCCCTAACATTCATTCATGAGGATTCCTTAGCTTCAGGGAACCCTCGGCCAATGGACTCTCGGGTTCCGTCAAGCACAGTGATGAGATATTGGGGTTTCTAACCCTCGGCCAAAGGACTCTCGGGTTCCGTCAAGCACAGTGATGAGATATTGGGGTTTCTAACCCTCGGCCAATGGACTTCAGGCCCCGCCAAGCACAGTGAAGCGGTGTATTGAGTTTCAAAACCTTCCGCCAACGGACTTTCGAGTCCCGCCAAGAACAATGATGGGGTATTGGGTTTCTAACCCTCGGCCAAAGGACTTTCGAGTCCGCCAAGACAGTGGATGGGATATTGGGGTTTCTAACCCTCGGCCAATGGACTTTCGGGCTCGCCAAGTACAGTGATGGGTATTGGGGTTTCTAACCTCGGCTATGGACTCTCGGGTCCTGCCAAGCACAGTGATGGGGTATGGGGTTTCTAGCCCTCGGCCAAAGGACTATTGGGTCCCGCCAAGCACAGTGATATGGTATTGAGGTTTCAACACTTCCGCCAATGGACTTTCGAGTCCTGCCAAGAACAGTGATGGGATATTGGGGTTTCTAACCCTCGGCCAATGGACTTTCGGGTCTCGCCAAGCACAAGTGATGGGGTATTGGGGTTTCTAACCCTCGGCTAATGGACTCTCGGGTCCTGCCAAGCACGTGATGGGATATGGGGTTTCTAGCCCTCGGCCAACAGATTTTCGAGTCCCGCAGAACAATGATGGGGTATTGGGGTTTCTAACCCTCGGCCAAAGGACTTTCGAGTCCTGCCAAGAACAGTGATGGGATATTGGGGCTTCTAACCCTCGGCCAATGGACTTTCGGTGTCTCGCCAGACACAGTGGGGTATTGGGTTATAACCCTCGGCTAATGACTCTCGGGTCCTGCCAAGCACAGTGATGGGGTATTGGGGTTTCTAACCCTCGCCAATGGACTTTCGGGTCTCGCCAAGCACAGTGATGGGGTATTGGGTTTTCTAACCCTCGGCTAATGGACTCTCGGGTCCTGCCCAGCACAGTGATGGGGTATTGGTGTTTCTAGCCCTCGGCCAACGAACTTCGAGTCCTGCCAAGAACATGATGGGGTATTGGGGTTTATAACCCTCGGCCAAATGCCTTTCGGGTCCCGCCAAGCACAGTGGATGGGGTATTGGGGTTTCTAACCCTCGGCCAATGGACTCTCGGGTCCCGCCAAGAATTGACCAACATTGGCCGAGGGTTAGAAACCCCAATACCCCATCACTGTGCTTGGCGGGACCCAAGAGGTCCATTGGACGAGGGTTAGAA
>CP045897.1:23578393-23605656 GCA_013387185.1 Caligus rogercresseyi
TTTAAAATATGTACGATCCTATATCTAATTATGATCATTACTAGTCTTTTTTCATTCATAGACATCTTTGAGATTACGTTTTACATAATTATTGAAATTGAAAATGCCTTGTAAAATTAAAACGTAGTGTGGAATGTCAAATTTGGTTGAGATTTGCAGCGAACTCGCTTTTTAGTGTAAGTCACGGTATTGATCCCGCCATTGATCCTGGTAGCAATGTTAAAAATGTGATCTCAAGCCTTCCAACAGAGGGAATTAAGTGCAACTACTAAAAGTATGCTTAATAACCAATACTTTTAAGCTCTAGTAGAGGGAACAAGAAACTGAAATAATATCCCTTAATAAATACTTGAGGAGTTTGTTAGTATCGATTAAAGTAACAAAATAATCGCCTAAATAAGATAACTACAAAAAAGCAACAATTTAGTTACACTTCATACATTGTAATATTGAGGTAATGCAATATTATGATCGTAGGCAGGATCTTTTATACAGTAGATGATATCTTTGCAAAACCTGAGACTTGAAAATGTCTTATAGATGAGTTCCAAGTAGAAGTATATATGTTTCATCAGAAGCATAATCTCATAAAAAATGGATGATCATTACCATTTACCAGCTCTTGGATAATCTTCCCAACACCTGAGACATAAAATGACTTATATAGAGGAGTATCTCCTTGAGTCTCATATCTCAAAAATGGAGGATCATCTACATCAATACGTACATGGTTCCATACGGGACACAAAAACCTTTGAGCTTTTTTCGTCACAAAATTTGTTGAGGAAAAGGCCACACGATATATATATATACAGGGTGGGGGCAAACTAACTTCCTTTTTTTAAATTTGTGGCATTTGGTGTGTAGTTGTAGTGGATAAGTGAGCGTGGGCTCATTTCAAAGAGGCAGGCGCTCTTTTTCGCACTCATTTTAATGTTGCACCTAGAAGGCCCTGCTCCGGACCGGAAGTCAATCATTACATGGGTCAAAACGTTCAGAGAAACCGGGAGTACAACACAACAAAGAATTCGTATAGCTAGGCTCGTCAGAACACCTGAAAACATCGAGGCTGTGAGGACTTCAAGTTTGCAATCTCCACAACGTTCTGACCCGCAAACATGCATCCGCTCTTGCACTATCAGCTTGCTCAGTGAGGCGAATTCTCCATGAAGATCTTAACTTCCACCCATACAAGATAACAATTATTCAGGAACGTTCTGTTGCTGATTTCACTTTCGGGGCGCCTGATTTCAAGAAGAGGCGATTTGGAATGGCCAGCCCGTTCACCCGACTTATCCCCTTGTGATTTTTTGTGGGATTACTTTAAATCCCGAGTTATGTCAACCGCCCAACAAACCTGGCAGATTTGAAGGCCAATATCAGAGAGGAAATAACCAATATACCCACCGATACGCTGGCGAGGGTAATGGAAAGTACCAAAAATAGGTTTGTCCAGTGTATCGATTCTGGAGGATGTCATCTAAGTGGTGTGATTTTTAAAACTATGTAAAATAAAACTTTATAGATGTGCTTTCATTATGGAACAAAAATAAAACCTTTCTGAATTACACAGCTTGTTTTATTGCCTTTGGAAAAAAGGAAATTAGTTTGCCCCACCCTGTATATATATATATATATATATACTATATATATATATATATATTATATATATATATACTATATATATGTGGATGGTACCCGGCGCTGCCCAGGATTTTCCAAATTTTCTGGAATGGAAAAAAAATCACACAAACAATTTTAGTGATGCCATCGCATGTGTTTTTTTTATATTAAAACCGTTCCTAAAAAACACATCATTGGGTCCTTTATAGCAATATCGTTTCCTGTGTCTAATTTCTCATCACTGGCTAGAGTTATTTAAACATCGTAATAAACGTTATTTAAAGTCATTTCATAGAGTGCCAAGTCACGTATGATAGCGCTGAATATTTGGTTATGTTGATTGGTCCCATTGATTGGAGAAGGACGCGGCGTGAGATAGATTTTAGTGAGAGTGTGAGACTTCATAGGTTGTCATAGAGATATACGTATGGTAGCGTAATTCTTTCCCAAATAAAATTAGTATCATAAAAAGTCGTAAATTACAGAAGAGAGGAGAACTCATTTAAACAAAGAGTATATTTTCAATAAAAAAATGTGACGTCATCACAGCTACGATGGGCCTGTAATATCTAATACCATCTAGGACAACAAAGCTAAGAACGTAAAGGCTCTCAAAGGAATACGTCCGGAGGTCCCTCCCGCCACAAGCCACCCGGGGCACCAGCACAGCTTCAGCATCAGGAGGAGTGGAAGTCCTGAACACCGCACGGGACTGTGAGACCTTTGGATGGTAGCCCGCACGCATCTAGGATGCTCCGGAGCAACGTGACCGTCTTTTCAGCTCCGACCTCCGTCGGAGAGCTCCCGGGCTTCAACCAAGTGATCCACATTAGCACCCACCTTCGTCCCCGAAATGTTGAATTAATCACTGTTTTTAAAAGTACCTTTTGATTTTATTTAATAACAATAGCTACTGGACGTCATCTGTGACGTTTCAGTTTTTCTTTTCTAATCAAAGGAATCTAACACATTGCGTTCTGCGCATCTTGTATTATCTATTACCTTTGGTTGGGTATATAAACCTCATAAAAATAAGTTTATTCTTAAGTCATTACCATAGAGAATATAGAAGATATGTATGGTAGCGCTGAATTCAGAGTATTTGTTAGGTCTTTGGGATGGAAGTACAACAGCAAAAGAAAAACTTAACAACTTGAAGGGTTATAGCCTTAATGAAATGTAATAAGCTAATAGTGAATGTTACTCTGACGCTGCCCGGATTTTCCATCTTCACAATAATCTGGAATGAAAAAAAAAACACAAATAAATGCAGCGATGTCATTGTCTTGATGATTTACAATCATTCCCGTAAAATTGTCGTCATTGGGTCGTCATTGGTCCATTTAAGCTTTTTATTTCTAAGTTTATAGTTGTGATGCCTTATTGGTCTGTTATTTCCATTGCTTGTCATTTATTACTGTTTTGTATTTTGTTCTATTTTTTGGCCTTAGGGATTCAACAGAGTAAACATTATTTTTACGCCATTTCATAGTGGAACATAGAGTACCGAAGATTCTGTGTGATAGCGTTGAATATCAGAGTATTGTTTGATCTCTGTGTATGGGGGAAAAACAGCAAAAAAAACTTCAGCGAGAGTGCAACTTCATATTTTTATCAAGAAAGGTTGAGAGTGAGGTTCATCTCTAGGCATTATTAAAATTTGATTAGCACGATATTGCGTGATAAAAAAGTTGTTTTTTCCACAAAACTATTTTTTTTAGGGGGGGGGGGGGGGGGAAGACCACGACCGAAAAAACTATTTTTAACAATCGGGAAAAACGAATTTTCCTGTACACCCAAAACAACCAAAACCGTCTTTTTACCTCAGACTCCTCCCCAGAAAATTGGTCAAAATCTACTTGTCATTTTAAAAAATCGACAGAAAAAGTTTTGGCGATAATATAGCATGGTGATTAGGAATTTTGCGCAAGTTTCCACCACCCACCTAAAACACTCTTTGAGCTTTCAAAACTATTCACAGAACATTTTCGTAAGATCATGAACCGTTCGGGAGATACAGGGAAACGAACGAACGGAAATATTTTTCATTAGTATCAAATATATCGGACATATTATTTTATTCCATGATAGCGGATGTTACCCGGCGCTGCCCGGATTTTCCAAATTGATAATAGTCTTTAGAGTAGAAAAAAGATCACACGAATAATTTTAGTGATGCCATACATGTTATTTTCATATTAAATCAGTTTCTTAAAAAGTTGTCCTTGGGTCTTCATTGTCATTTTTCCGTTTTTTTGTTCTTTAAGGCTGGGAATTTAAACTCCTAAAAGAAGTTATTTTTAATTCATTTCATGGAGTGCCTATGTTATTTTTCTAATGAAAAATAGTTTCCTTAAAAATCGTCATTGCATCGTCATTGCCATTTTTTCTGTTTTCTATTCTTAAGGTTGGGTATCGACATCACTCTCCAACTCTTGGCATTATTAAAATTTGAATAGCGTGATGTTGCATTATAAAAAGTTGGTATTTTCCACAAAACCTAAATTTGGGGAAACATACAGGGACAGAAAGAAACTTATTTTAAGTAATCATATGGAAAAACGAATTTTCCAGTAACACTCAAAAAAAAAAAAACGTTGTACTACGTCATACTTATCCACAGAAAATTTGGACAAAATCTATCTTGCAAATTTTAAAATCGACAAAAAACGTTTTGGCGAATAAAACAAGCATGGCGATGACGAATTTTTCGGGAGTTGACAACCCCACCTAAAACCTCCCTGAGCTCTCAAAACTATTCACTGAAAATTTCGTCCAGACCTATGAGCGTTCGGATACAGGGAAACGAACGAACGCGTGGAATTCTTTTTTTATTAGTAGGTATAGATATACGAGGCTGTTTCGGATAAATATGCGGAAAAAAAAATCATAAAATATAATTTCAATTATAACGAAAACAACTTTAACAAATCTTTTCCTCATGACTTCTGCCGATTCGAATACATTTCTCCCACCTCTCAACCCACTTCCTGAAGGCCTCACGGAACCTGTCTTCCGGGATGGCCCTCCCGACCCGGGTCCACTCCTTCTGGACGCTCTTGTCGACGATCTCCACGCCCTCGAGCATCTTCTTCATGACGGTTAGTAGAAGAAGTCTGCAGGGGCAAGGTCAGGAGAGTAGGGTGGATGATCGATGACCTTGATCCCCTTCTTGGCTAAGAACTCCTTCGTGCTATTTGCCGTGTGGCACGGAGCATTGTCGAAGTGGAAGTACCAGTCTCTATTGGCCATTTCAGGTCACTTCTCCTTGAATTTCTTTAAAAACATGTTCATGACATCCTTGAACACGGCCACGGTGACGGAGGTCCTCACCGGGAGATAGTGCTGGAAGATCACGCCGCAGTTGTCGAAGAAGCTGAGAACCATCTGTTTCTTCCTTGATTATTGCCGCTTGAACTTCAGGGGCGGATTGGAGCCCTTCGGGAGCCATTGAGATGACCATCGTTTGGACTCAGGAGTGAAGAAAGACACAGAGATTTCATCCATTGTCACAATCTGTCCAGAAACCCCAATCCGAGCTCAAAATTGAGTTTCAAGAAGGCTTGTGCGCACCTCACTCTCTTCATTTGTGATCCTCTGTGAGCATCTTGAGGATCCATCTTGCTGACTTGATTGAGAGCCCAAGATCGTCATGGAGGACGTGGAAAATGGTGTTGATCGACGTCTCGAACTTGATAGCCAGTTCCTCCATTGTCACCCGACGGTCGGCCTCCACGTACACCCTCACAGCCTCAATAAAGTCGTCGGTACGGACCTTCCTCCTCCCGTTCGTGCTCCTCTTGTCTGAAGAGTCCTTCCCAGCCTTAACTAATGCTGAAATGCGGTAGATTTGGCTTTGGGAGATACTGTTGACCTCAAAGGCCGTGTCGACCATGGTCTTGATCTCCTTGGGAGTCTTCCTGGCCTTGGCGAGGTCCTCGACGAACTTGTGGATGCGCAACATTTCTCTTTTTTGAGAAAATTTGAGCCAATGTTACAAAATAACAAAAACAAAGCTTGATTTTCATAAAAATACAGTTCTAATTGGTTTTGATACATAAGAAAGAAATCAATCCAATGTGTCTGAGCTTTAATTTAAGTCTATGATTTAGAAGATTGATGCAATATTTTGCAAGATATAAACTTATTTGCATCATTATCCGAAACAACCTCGTATATATCCTATTTGGTTTGATAAAATTGCATTCGTATGGTATAAATATTCATTACAGCGTTCAAATTAGGCTATCAAACCTAAGATCTTATGAATGAGGTAGACCGAAACTGGCCTTCCCCTTTGGGTTTCGAACCTGCGCCTCCAACATTAAGAGTTAATGCACTGAGCTTTCACACTCTTTTTTAGTACCAATATATTATTTTTTGTTTGTATAAAATACAACTTTATGCATCCACAATTACATTAAAAATCTCAGCACCAATACATCAAGTAGTAATTTTATTAATGATCCTCTTACACACAATTAGTACATTTGTAAACTCCGTTATTCGTACTATAAAACTGAAGATTATATAGATGATACTCTTAGTACACCTCTACCGAGGAATATCAGATTAGTATCTGGTGTGGAGGAGTTTTCTATGAAATTAAAAGAAAACAACAGCATTAATGCAGAATGGTCAAACCCCGTCATATTGAAAAAAGGAATTATTCAAGAAAAAAAAAGAATTATATATATTAGAGTTATTTAAAATAATCGCTTTTTAAAAATAAAGGATATTAATAATTAACATTAAATAATAAAACTACTCATATAAAATATGCAAACAGTCACCATGGAATAAATTGGTATATTTGCAATACATTAAACTGGAAGAACTAGTTTTTGACTAGCAAAAAAATGCATAACTAATTTGGTAAAGGCAAAAAATGAGTATAAAAATGGCAAACCCTTTGGTGTCTTGATTATAAAGTTATTTAGTTAATCCCATTTTGTAGAAGATTTTCATTTATTTTAAGAAAGCGGCTTGGAAGCACCATTTGGTGGTTATGAGTTAAGTGAAATACTTATAATAAAACTAATTAATTCATTCAATATTAAACTGTCCAACTCCCATCGTTCTCTCCCCTCTACACTTTTACACTAAAAAATATATTGATATCATATTTAATGACAAACTAGTACAAATGTCTATTAAAGTAATTTTGAGAGACTGTTAATTCGTAGGAAATTAATCCTAAGACGTCCTTATACATAATATACTGTTTTTATTTCTTCCAGTAGTTTTTAAAACTTATTAAAACTTTTAAAGATTTATCTTTTACTTAAGAAAAACGTACTATTAGCATAATAATGTATAAAAGTATGTTTGTTGGGCGGATTTCATTACTAAAAGGCTTTTAAATAGAAAATAAAAACAGTCTCAGAATTCTACCATATAATGCTTTGGGTGGCATGCGAATGAAAGTATGTACTAAAAAGATGATGATGAGGACCAGGCTTTCAAAGCTCTACCGTTTTTCAAAAGAAGAGGAAAATAAGTACAGGATTTACTATATGGAATATAAAGTATCGCATAAATATATAATCATTTAAAGCAATGGATGTAAATTGAGCATTTAGGTTAAAAGGAAATACAAGATACACTTAAAACATTAAGTATACATTTAAGTTTAAAACATTAAAATATTAGAAAGATGGGGCCCTCGTTTACATGCTCCAGAACAAGCCGGCAAGGATGGGGGAGTCTGCAGTTTGAAGCCAATGTTTTGTCATCATCCTCATCATCAAATGAGGGAACAAGAAGTCGCTCATATACACATATAATCTATAACCATATATTGGCATTAGAAAAGCGTTAAAAAATAATTTATATTCCACATCTGACATCACATAATATAAATTCAAACATTTTTGACTAATTGTTTTGTTTCAGAATTGTCAGATACTTTTAAATCACTCAATCATTAAGTATTACTTATAGATGAAATCTTTATCGTTTCTAGTCACAAAAGAACACAACCGAATGGTACTAAGTCAGATCAATCCTCACAAACAATAGTCAATATCCAAAATCTGAGGTATGCTCTGATGTTAATTGATAAAAAGGCAAACAGGCTTGACTAAGTTTTTACAATATATATATCCACGCCTCTAGAGATCCAATACACAGGCCTGTGAATTATTATACTATAAAAAAGAGATGTTGGCTTAGGATATATTTGTAGTTTTTGTATGTTCTGAAAAATTATGTATCAAATAATATTATATGAAAACGAATACAGTTTTTTGTTTATTATATAATAAACCTGAAGAAAAACACTTGAATGATTTAGAAAAGTATTTCATCTATACGAATCAAATAATAATTTTCGTTCGCCTGGTCATTCGTTCGTTTTCTAAAAACGATTCATTACATCTAAACTTTTTATAGTGAATAATTTTGATGGCTTACGGAGTGCCGTAATGGTGATGTGACACTCCTGAAAAATTCATTTTCGCTGTAAATTTTTTGCGATTTCTTAAAGAGTTAGATTGGGAACAATCACTTCCTCTGGATGACATTGAGTTGTTTAGGTGTGTTTTGGACCCCTTTGGTATAAGCGTATGTTTATTTTATGCAAAAAATCGTTTACAGGCACGTTTAGATTTGGAACAAAATTTTAGAGATCATTTAGTGTGATAAGAAAGTTATTGACTAGTTCCTGCAAAAAAAAATAATAAAAAAGTTCATTTATTCGTTTCTTTGGTCCAATGTATCTCCAAAACACTTATTTATATACTGATCAACTTTTCTATTTATTTGTTTGAGATGACATGGAATTATTAAGTCAAAGCGGTCATTCCCAGAAAATCACGGGCAGCTTCTGCTATTATTTCATAAAATACGTACAACAAGCACAAAATAAAGAGTTTAAATAGGTTTATCTATGAAAAAACTAAGTTTTGTATGAAACAGCCTTTACACGTTGCATTTTATCTACTTGGAATGAGGATATAAAAAGCCTCAAATGACGTCATGAATCAAAGAAAAAGTGTTACAACTGAAAATAAAGTAGTGTTTTTACACGAAAAAAGTATATCAAATTATGTCATTTTTATTGATAAAATGACATAATTTGATTTTTTTTTTGTTGTTGCAGGAACTAGTCAAGAATATTCTTATCATACTAAATCCTTTAAATTTTGTCCAAATCTAACGTGCCTGTACGATACTAGGAACAGTTTTTTCCATAAAATACACATTACATATAAGGTAATAATTTCAAAATTACATAATAAGATCATAAATCCAATCAACAAATGAAAAAAAATTTATGTCAACATAAGAAGATTAAAAAAGCACTTCAATAAAAAAAGTTATGGCATCAAAGTACTTTTTTATCTTCTTATGTTGACAGATTTTTTTTTAATTTGTTAATTGGATTTATGATCATATTATGTAATTTTTAAATTATTACCTTATATTTAGACAAGCGAGGGAGTTGTTGTTATGTTAAATAATGAAGTAGCATGATATATTATAAAGCTGAAACCTCTTAAGCCATTTTGTTATTCCACCATTTACTCTGAGGTTGTATATGTCATTTAAAAGCATATAATGTTTAGTTTTATATTGTTAATGTTTTAATTATTAAAATACAGGATTAATCAATTGGAGGAAACTATTTATCCCCCATGATTTTTGTCAGTGATTTTAAAAGCTTAATGTTTTTCTGTTGGCTTAGACATCATGTTCTTTATTTGAATACAGATAAAAATATATGTTTTTGTTAATTTGCATTTCATTGTTCAGTCAAATATTCATAAAACACACAAATTAATATATTGCGAGAAAAATATTATATCTTTATATCAAGAACTTTTTTCTGCAAAGAAAATAATTAATCGTTGAGATGATACATCGAGTGAACCACTATATTTGGGCTCATCTTTGTAATTTGGTTAATCGCTGGCAGATATAAATATAAAATTATTTAGAAATATCAAAGTTGTATATTTGTGAATTACTGATATGTTTTTATGTACATTAAAATGAGAAATGCATACATAAATATATTATACGTAAAACCATTATAATACAACGTTTGAATATACCGCTTTAGTTGATATATTTGGAATCATATAATATCAACAAAAAAAATTGAAAACGTATGTTTCAAAGTCACTGAGTAATAAAGTTATAGCTTATATCAATATATTTAAACACACGGACTCATAGAAAACACATATCCATTAGGGTTGTTCTTATTTTTCAAATGTTTGAAATGTTAGCAACATTGTGGATTTTCTGTTTCTTGGTGATAAAAGAAGACGACATACAAAGTTTGAACAAAATCGGTCAACATTACGAGGTCGCGCAACGAGGTCAAAGTTTTAAAAATTTAGTAAAAATATAGTTTTCCGCAAATTTCTTCAAAATGGTGGACGTTACAGACTTCAATAATTATTATTAATTTAAAGGAAATCTAATTTACTACCAGACGTATGTTTGATGTTTTTTAATAAAACAAAGTTTTCAGTAAAAACAAAGAAAAAAATGGAGTGTGTATTGTTAGCTTATTTCATAGCTTTTTTGTATCAATTAACTTCACTCGCCTGTAGAAGATGACTTGTTCGCTTCAGAGTAAAATAGTACTTTTAAGTTTAGTAACTTTAGATGATAAATCCAAAAATGACCTTGGTTGCATTCTATCAATTCAGAATTCAGTACAATCTGAGTTTACATCATATGATTCAGAGCCTGTATTGACCTATAAGAAATCGATTATGAAAAAAATAAATAATAATGTGTTTCTTAGATTTGCGTCAAGGTATCCTCTCAAAATTTTACTTTGTCTCTGACGCATACATAATCCATTATATGCGTCATTTTGTACGCGAGATAGGCTTTTTTTAATGTACATATAACTCTCTACTTATTAAATTGACATGATTTAGTATACCAAAATATTAAAGCTGGTTAACCAAGCTTTCATTTGATATGTTTGGTGCTCTAAAAATCGCTATACTTTAAGAGATATAAGCAAATACGTACTCTCCCCAAAAATTGATCTTTTGATATGAGAATATACGATTACCATTTGGTAATGTTAGTGTTACCTGGATAGAAAGAAAAAAGAAGGGAGAGAAGTGAGGCAAAATACTCTCTCCTTTCTCTTTCTATCCAGGTAACACTAACAGCCGTTACCAAATGGTATTCTGTATATTCTCATATATTCGTATATATATATATATATATTATATATATATATCATAATTATATATATATTATATATATATATATATAATATATATATATATATATATATACAGGGTGTACGCGCAAATCGTGCACAAAGGACCTAAAGTCTGAAAATTACAGTTGTAGCCTAAAGCGAATGGGACCACAGTAATATTATTTATAAACCTAATTGTGCATTAGGACATTGTCTTTCAAATGTGTTAGTGACATTTTTTATTGCGACTTTGTTTGCCGCACAGGTAAGGTCAGATTCGACCTTGATTTTAGTATGGCAAAAAGGTATGGTTGAGTATTTCTGAAACTAGTTGAACAATTATGTAAAGCTTCATAGAATCATCAGATGATTCCTTATAAAGTGATTGCACCTATAAAGTTTCAGCAGAATTATATGCCACTGAATTAAAAAAAGGTCAGAACCACTTCAATTTTACTGCATCAGAGAGGTTTTCATTTTTTTTGCAATATTTTTTATTAAAAAGTTCCGCTGCTTTTGATTGTATCAAATAATAAGAAAAAGTAAACAAAATTGTTTTTTAGAGCTTCTCTTGTTCCGGACAATATGAGCACAACGGATCAGGCTTGTTGCTCTCTTGGAGGCGAATTTGCCAGTCATCGTTTACAGGAAGGCTCTCCAGACGCCTTGTTTACAAGATCAAGGCCCTTTTGTCAAGCGAAGAGGGACTGAAGGAAGATTGGAAGTGGTGGGCATAATAAGAAGCTAGATGACCCACTTTGACAAGGATCAAGTCCAAAATCGAAGAGAATCCGGAGATCTCCAAAAGGACGCTTGGCAAGGCCGTTGACTATCCAAGACAACATCCAAGTTGCTACCAAGGTCCTAGGCCTTCATAGCTATGTCAGAGACATCGCCCCTCCTCAGAACCAAAACCAAGGCCACAAGAGTGGAAAAAGACTCAAAATCTTAAGTTGGATGAAGAAAAATCCAGGTGTGGTGCGTGTTTTTTAGCGACGAGAAGTTCGGGTCGTTGATCAAGGCCGGAATGCTCAGAACGACCGCTACCTTGCTCTGAGCCCCCATGATGTCCCCCCTACCAACAGACCAAGCACCCAGCTGAGCCATGATGTTGGGCGTGGTGACAAGCGATGGAAAGACCATGTCCCTTATTGGTTCCCCAAGGGATTAATGTTGGCATGGAGGAGTACTTGGAGGTTATGAAGACGGTGGTAAAACCATGGCTTGACAGCAATTACCCTAAGGTAATTATGTTTGGCAGCAGGACTCTGCCCCAGGGCATAAGGCCAAAAAAAAACCTGATGCCAGGAGAATCTACCAGCATTCTGGCCTTGGTCAATGTGGCCCCCTTCTTTTCCAGATTGCTCACCATTGGACTATGGTATCTAGGTAATCTGGAGAGGAAGGTCTGTGCCAAACCTCACCCAAGTGTGGAAGCCTGAAGGCCACCGTCAATGAGGAGTGGGCCAACATGTCCGTGGCCATCATCAGCAAGGTCTGCTCCAGCTTCAGGCCCAGGATCACTGCCATGATCATGCTGGCGGTGACCATTTCGAAATTTAGTTGCTCAAGTAGTTAATAAATGAATCCTTAAAAACCATTTGATTGTGGTCTTCATTTTTCGGAAATATGAGGGGATGTTTAAAAAAGTCGAAAGTGTGCACGATTTGCGCGTACACCCCGATACATATATATGGATTCTTTTGTACTCAATTGCTTCAAAAACTTTTTAAAAAATATTGTTAGTTTGTCATTTTTATTTGAAACTATGAAACTAATTTAACTAAGCAATCAAAGTATATAACCCCCTTTTCGAATGTACGGTTGATTTGTAGTTTATTTATTTTTTACTTTATTTACTGAGAGAAAAGTATAATTGACACATATAGGAACAAAAATAAAAATATACACCACTACATACATGTAGCTTTAAATATTATCATGATATAATTTATTATTTTTAGTTCTTACATCATAAAGTGCTAACTAAGCTTTACAAATTGTTTAAAAACTCTTTTTCAAAAACAATATCGCACATATTTTGGTTATCTATTATTAATTTAGAGAAAAGTGTTTTGAAAATATTTTTAATAATAAGAATAATTTTTTGGTTTCTAAATACAATAAAGGTGGGTTGGACTACTAGTCGTTAACAAAATATTAACGTTATTAATTCGTTATGTTGACCATCTTAGAAACACAGCAAAATGTACACCATTAAAACCCCATAATGTTTTGAATACCTGCATATTTTTATGATTTTTATTCATTGAATCCAATGTGAAAGATTGTTTTACACACAATATCTAACATTTTGATATTTTTATAACCTATTCACTTTAAATGTTTATGTCCATAGTATGAATACCTTTGTTTCATGTGCCATATTTCTAACATGAATATTCTTGAGAAGATTAGCTAAAATAGGGTTAACAAATTATAATTAATGCCATATGAGACTTTTCTCAGTGAGAGCCGAATAAATCAGAGCTTTAATTAAAATTTATTCATTAATGTGTTATATAATATTTAGCTTCATGTTTGCACATCTTCCCATATATCTTAGTATTTGTAAATATGCAATTGATTTAAATAGTTTGAAGGCCAAGCATCCATTTCCATATTTTTGAATTCCTTCTGGACAAAAAATAACAAAAACATTGGCAAAGAAAAAAAGTCACAATCAAAGTATGTCAACTTGGATTTAGATTGGCGCTGGCTGAAATAGTTTTTGATATAAGCCCCCCTTGGAGACGTATAGGTCTAATAATTAATAAGATTTGAATACAATGCTAAAAAAGTAGAAAAACCTTAAATATTTTGAATGAAACAGAGTATTAATTATTTAAACAAAAAACTTTCTCTCTCTATCAATTACATGTTTTAAAATTTTATTGTCGAAGTCCTTTTATAATACTCGAAAGGTGAGGATTTTGTAAATTTTGGGCCGTTTTTTTATTTTTTGTATACATCAAACGGCTGAAAATACTATCTACTACAATAAAAATTTAACAAACTAGTGACACCCTTTACCTTTTTTAAAAACAAGAACGGGTATTGACTACTTCGAAGCCATTGAATCCGAATCTGGGATTTTTTCTGTCTCATCAATGTTTCCTGCAAATGGTCATATATTTTCATAATAACACTGAAATAAACACTTTTTCTCTCTTTAGAAAAAAATTTAAACTTATTTTCATCACCTCGTGTATCATTTTTATAATTTTTTCCTCCATTCTCTTCTTTTTTGATTTTTGGAGGGAAATAATGAAAGCCAAAATCTATGGTGTCTTTTGAATAAATATACTTCTACTAAGGGTTTTGGTCAATCCACGTTTTCCCTATAAAAGGAAGAGTTTTGCTTATTCCATATTACTTTATTGATAACAATCGTTGTTATTGTGCTGGACTTCATCACAAAGTCTGACCCCTATTAGACACAAGGTAAGGAAAACTTTATAAATAGAGCTTTGTTGATTACTGTAATCCCGGGCTGCTAAGGTACTTCAATTCAATAAAAAAAACTTACACCCCTTTCGTTTAACAGCAAATTTGCATGTAGATTTCTTCGTTTTTCTCCTGTTCTTTGATTAAGATCATCACAAAATCCTTCCTTTCCCTCGCAGCAGATAACTATATGCACTTTTGTTTCAAATGAGGCCTCGACAAATCCTACTTCCAATGGCCCTTTATTGATCCACATTTTTTATAAATTTTTATGCAAATACATATCAACCATTTTGTTCTTTGACATTAAAAAATATTTGACGAACTCAATCATTCCATTATTTACAGAAATATGGCAGCTTCATTGTCTACCGGTTTAAGTGACTCAAGGATATGAGGCAAGCTTGGCAAAAATTATTGTGACTGACGCAGCTGAGTATGTGAGAAGTGTGGACGAGACCTTAGGTTTTTTTATCCGTCTCTAATGCATGTGACATGTATTTGTAATTTGCTTCATCGTGTGGTATATAAATCAAAGGCAATTTTGCTGACGTGAATAGTCTCATTTCTTTGGTAAAGAAAGTATTCTTCAAAGCCTGGAGACCGCAGATATTACACTCGAAGATGGACTCAAAATCTTGAGTCCATCTTCTGCTAAGGAAAGAATCTGCAAGATTCCAGGTGACTTTGGAGAGGTTTTTAATACTAAGTTGGATTAGGTTGTAAAGAAAAATCCGGCACAGCCAGCATTGAGGAAGTTGCGAGATGTGCTACTAGGCAAACCAGGAGCTGCACTTCCAGATGGGATGAGGTCAATGGATGGAGCAATTCTAAAATATTGTCCCATTACCTCGGTAGATGTGGAGAGATCATTTTCGAAGTTTAAAATGTTTTATCCCACCCGACGCCAAAACCTCACCGAGAAAAATTTGGCGGAGAATATTAAATGACAATGTTGTTATGAAAGAAAAATTCAAATTGAATCAAATTTGAGTCCAAATAAATAACACTTTTTAAACATTTTTTGCTCATTTAGGTAACCTTAAAAACATATTTTGGCAAAATTCATTACATTTTTTTCCGCTCTCTAGTTATCACTATTCTCTTTCCTCTTTTCAGGAAAGCAGAGATTCAAATATAAAATTAATACCTTCCGTTCCGGCCAACTTGGCCTACTTAATAAATATAATAAATATTCCTCAAAAGAGGAAATAGAATAGTGATAACAAGAGCCTGAACTGAATTGCACCATTCACACATTCTCCCTTTCACACACCCAAATATCCCTCCTTTTTAATGTCTAGCAATAAGGTAAGGTAAGATCCAAAGGGTGCCCGACTCTTCAATCCAAATAACGTGAAATAGGAATCACTCAACGGTGCATTCATATTAGCACATTAATATTTTATAATTTATTGTAATTGCAAAAGAGCTTTCTTCCCCTTTGAACTAATCAGCTATTTTTAGAGAGTATTACTTTTTATAACCAAGAAGGTCGTTTCGATAAGGTATCTTTATTACCATCAATGCCAGGGGACAGCTGTATTTTTATTATTTCTTTTACTTAATTAACTTTTCGAAAGACCTGTCTTTGCAATATTAATATGTATTCTTTATTTTTTTTTTAAGGTCTTTATTTAAAATTGTAGAACATAAAATATACATAAAATACAATAATAAAATAGTAGGTAGAATTGCGTAAAAAATACATAAATAAACATTATAGTTTAAAATTAATCTACCTAAAAAGACCCAAACTCAATTAAACAGAAATAATACGCAATATAAAAACAAAACTATAAAACAAAAACAAATCATAAGGGGTTATAAAAACGGTGATATTGAAGGACTATCTTCTTCAACAAGGTGAGGTGACGGCTCGAAGAAGGTACCATGTACGAAACCAAGTCGATAGCATATTTCCACGAATCCGGCCTAACTCCGGGGATCTTTAACTCCAGTGCGGTATATCGAGCTGCGGCAGATAATAAAATTGGACGCAAGTCTTGCCTTGTCAGTGTTTCCTTCCTCGACAGTTTTGATCCAATAAGGGCCTTCGCACTCGATAGCGCGAAGTGAACAGCCTGTAGAATAGAGTTAGTCCGTTGCTTTCTAGGAATACCAAATAAAATAGTACCTGTCACTTCGAAAGAAGAACAAACAACGTTTAATTTTATGAATTCGCTTAAAATAATTATTAAAGGGCATTTTACAAAAGCATGTATAATATTATTAAAAACGGTTCCGCAATTAATGCAAGGGGTATTAAAATATAGACACCTGGTTGAAATTTGGAATTGAGCAGTGAATTTAAAACAGTCATGAATTCCAGAAAGAGAGTCTTTAATCCGTCCTAACCAATTAGATGGCAGATTTAGTTCCCTTAACCATTTGATGCAGGCATCATGGGCCTCTTCCTTATAGGAGGGAGGCTCAAGCTTTAGATGCCATGGACGAGGGGTAGTATATATGGAGCAAGCTCTCTTTAAAGGAAAACGAAATTTACCACAGCTCAATGCCGAGTCTTCATGAATAACCAGATCGTGAAAAGTAAAAATTCCTTTCTCCAAGGCTTCACGCTCCAATTTTTTTGGCTCCTCAGTTGATTTGAAGAAAGCCTTCTTACTCGCATTTTGAGTAATTATATCGACAGTTGAAGAGGAGTCACAAACCGGACCAAAATTCCAAATTACTCGCTGAACTGCCGCCCAACTAGGCGATATAGTTAAGAGTAGGTCGTTTGAAGATACGGAACTCATCATAAGAAGAGTGTACAATGAAGAATTTGACACAACAGACCTCCATTCGAGATCTGGTCTTTTAGTAAGGTCAATTAAAACTTTTACGAACACTTTCGGTAATACTTTGGTGAGAAGAACTAGGCCACCACCTAGAAGTGTCCTTGGTCTTTTAAGTGCTTCAATATAGGTCTTGTGAAAAAGAGTATTAATCCAAATCTTCTCCTCTTTGATGACTTTATCAGCTAAAATAGGTAAAAGAGATGCCTTGTATAAAATCGAAGGAACAATAAAATTATTATAATTATCGATTCTAGACCGAAGATTCAATTTTCTCCACGATAAAATTCTTTTAAAAACACACGTCCTCATTGAGTTCCAATTTTCAACTGTTTCGCCATTTTTATCATAATCAACTCCAAGAATTTTAATCCTTCCCTCCACTGGACAGTCGGCAACTCTAAAATCCTTTACTGGAGACCAGGAGCCAAGGGGTAAAATTGTGGTTTTGTTTCTGTTTAAAAGTAGACCTGAACGTTTGCCAAATTTAGTAAAATATGCTAAAATGACTTCAATCCTCTTTAAAAGTTGAGCCTCTGACTTGGCTTCTATATACAAAGTTACATCATCTGCGTATAAATCAATAATATGCCGTGTGTTGCCGAATAAAACTCCAAAAACCCATATTTCCTTTTAATAGAGAGAGCCAAGTCTTCTATTGCCATTACAAAAAGAAGGGGAGCCGCGGGGCATCCTTGTCGGCAGCTCTTATCGAGTCGTATAGGAGAACTTTCTATACCGTTAATAGAAATGGAGGAAGATCCATTGGCAAGGAGGGCCCTTATTGGATTGAAAAGATGTTTTGGAAGATTTTTCTTTGCCATTTTTAAAATATGGAGATGTGATACCGTGTCAAAGGCTTTTCGAAAGTCAATTGCTATAATGGCCCCAAACGATTGTCTGGAGGCAATACAGTCCATGGCACAACAAATGTTTTAGCAATGTCACTAGCTTTTCTTCCCTTTAAGAATCCCTTTTGATGGTGGCCAATTTTCTTATTCAGAACAGGTTCTAAATTCACTGCCACGACGCTAGAATGCGGTAAGACTCATTTAAAATAGTTATGGGACGCCAGTGGCTAATATCAGTGCCATTGCCTTTCTTTGGGATTAAAACAATCTTTCCTTTAGTTATAAGACTTGGTAAAACACCTTTCTCCTCCATGGATTTACCTATGTTTACTAAAAAAGGGACAATTCCCTCATGAAAATGTGTGAACAATTTTCCACCAAAACCATCAGGGCCATAGGCCTTGTTGTTTTTAAATTTATCCTTTATATACTTAGTTAAAGACTCAATGGAGAACAGGGAAAAGGAAGGATTGTGGCGAAGTTTATGGGGAAAATTTGGTCGAGAGTCTTTAACAGTGGCCTGAAAGTCCTCACGAAAACAAGATAAAATCTCATGGATATTAGTGATGCACCTACCTTTATAAAAAATTCTACTCAATTTGGCATTTGGTCCTTGTCGATTATTATTTGTACTTTTAAAGCGATGGAGCGGTAAATTTTCTACTGCTTTTTTCCTCTCAAATTCTTCCTCTATAATATCAGATAGCCGATACGAATTTACACTGTCTGCAATATATTCTTTCCAGAATAGAGAACCATTTTTTAATATTTCAAATATATTTGTCTGAAATTCGCGAGCTCTCCTTCTATGACGCCTAACGAACTTCTTTGTTGATTGACGTACACAAAATAAGAGGGCGAGAGCTGTCTTATTTGCACTAAAAGATTTATTATAAAAAGGACTAGATTAGAATTCAACGAGCAAGAAAACTCAGGTTCATGTAAAATCCACTTAGGTAAATAAAACTTATTTGGTGAGGAAGCATGATGAAATAAAAGCTCAATGATTCGGTGGTCCGAAGATGGTTCTGGAAGATATTGAGCACTTTTTAACTTCGAGAATAGAAGAGGGGAGAGAAGAGCGTAGTCTATACGTGATGAACGATTCCCACTGCACCAAGAAATATTGTCCTCATTATTCAAGACGTTCAGTGTGTCAACCAAGTTCAGACTGAGGATAAGATTATGAAGTATAGGACTATTTGCATATCTTTTTGGGAAATCTAGGTCGACATTTAGATCACCTAAAATCATAATAGGGTAACTACGAGCTTTATTCTCATTTATTATAGATTGAAAAAACGGAAATGACTTTTGATTAGGCCCATAGGCGTTAATTAAATAAAAATTAAAACCATCACAATTTATTAAAATTTGATGCCAATCACTGACACCGGTGTATTCTCTTGTGCAGGATGGAATATTAAATTTTTTGGAGATAAAAGTCAGTACACCTCTGGAATTTTCCGAACCAGTAAAAAAATTATAATAACTTTGTGGAAGACAAAAAGGACATGTATTTATACAAGAAGAAGATACTTTGGATTTGACATCTTGCAAACATAATAAATCAGGCTTCATTAACAAAAGATGTTTCATCAACGCATGACGGGGATGACGAGATCTGCCACCCCTTATATTTAATGAAATTATTTTATTTATGCACCACTGTCCTCTAGTATCAGTGTGATTTAAGGACTTGGATGGGAAACATGAGGTAATCTTCAACTGAGACTCACTGTCCCTAAAGGAAGTCACATTTTTTGAAGAGATCATGAGGGGAATATAAACACATATTTATACACAGTAGAAACGAAAATTACTCTCGACAATTGGCTCTTTTACCCGTGTTCTTTACTCTCTCAGGGGATAAAATAGAATCAGAGCGATTTCTTTTACCAGCCGACTGAGAACGAGTCCTTGAGGACAAGATCTGCTGGATTTCGTGGCGCTGTTTCAATGGTTTTTTTGTCTTGTCAATTGGCTTTTCATTATGAAGCATTCTCCTCAGCTAATGTAAGAGAAGGTGACGTTTCAGGTACAAGAGGGATAGACTTATTGTTGTCCATATCCGACACAGTAACACTCGGTGGGTTAAGACGAGAAGAATTTACATTTATAGTGGGGGACCTCTCAGAGGCAGCAATTGATGAAACGACTGTTGATGAAGAAATCTCCTCATCCAGTTGGTTGAGGTCTGAGGATTTTACAATTTCAATAGGTGACCCACTAGAAACCCCCACAAGAGGTACATCAACCGCTATTGAAGAAACCTCCCTAGTGACCGGAGCCGAGTTAATGGTATCAAATGGAGTAGCCTCATCACTAGAGGCATCCAAAATCTCTAAAGCTAAATCATTTTAACATTTGTCACTTCGCTAGTAACTTCAGTGGTATTAGAATCACCTGTTACAAGAATTGTAGGATGTGAGGAATTCTTACTACTACTACTCTTATCGGATTCCTTTGAATTTAAAACTATTTCCGCTTGAGGGACAGTTTTGGATACTACTACATTATTAGACTCGCCAATCACATTGTTGGTACGATCCTCTAACGTTTTAATTAAAGTTTTCTCATAATCAAAGGTTCTAACTCTCTGTTCATTACAATAGTATTTTAGATGGCCAAAATTAAAACACCGTTGACATTGGATTTTAGAACCAGAAAATTTTAGCCTTACAAGATTACCCTTGAAGGCTATAATCTGCGGTAGCGTTGAGGGGTCAGTTATTATCTCAATAACATAATCACTATCTCGCCAAATCTCTCTATAATTACTGTATTTTTCTTCCGCTGTTTTATTCACTGGTTTTTTTTTCGGGTAGTGATTTAACACTTCTCCCCATTTACCCATCCATTTCACCATACTCGCCTCATCAACTCTCTTAAAAGTATTAATAAGAGTGACAGTTACCTTCTTTTTTCCATCAACAACAATCTTATCAATCCCCTTCAATTTGAATACGGCATCGACAAGGACTCCTTCATGGTTCAAAACTTTCATAGTAAATGATCTCTTGAGATCATTCAACCTCGTTCTAACATCGACTGGACATCTTGTATAGAAACAAGCTTGACCCAATCCAAACCTAGGGTTAGCACCCGCAATTTCCTCTTCCCTAAAGCCATACAGCACAGCTAAGTCATACACATTAATATGCTTCAAGTTATCAGTCTTGAAACACTCTCCATTAGAATTTTCGCACGTTAGAACGAATGACTCCCATTTAAAGGATCCATTCAAATTCATGCGTATTTCTTCATCATTGTATTTTTTATTTTTGACTACATTGGCGTAATCTCTTCTCTTCAGATATGTCCTCCCTCAGGGGGGGGGGGGCAGAACTCATGTAAACAAAGAAGGATATTTCCAATAAAAAAAATGTGACGTCATCACATCTACGATTTGCCTATGTATCTAATACCTCTAGGACAACAAAGCTAAGAACGTAAAGGCTCTCAAAGGAATAACGTCCGGAGGCTCCCTCCCGCCATGAGCCACTCAGGGACAAACAGCTGCAGCATCAGGAGGAAGTGGAAGTCCTGAACACCGCACGGGACTCTGAGGCCTTTGGCTGGTAGCCCGCACGCATTTAGGAGCTCCGGAGCAACGTGGCCGTCCTCTGCAGCTCCGCCTCCACCGGAGAGCTCCCGGTTTTCAAATTTGTATTGCCTTTTGAAATTAATCACTGTTTTTAAATGTACCTTTGATTTTATTTAATAACAAATAGCTACTGTGACGTCATCTGTGACATTTCAGTTTTTCTTTTCTAATCAGAGGAATCTAAACATTGCGTTCTGCGCATCTTGTATTATCTATTATCTTTGGTCCTCCCTGAAATATTGTCAGGGGGATCACCCGGAGATAGATCAGACATATCAAAAGGAAAAGAAAATCAAATATAAAGATGTCAAAGAAAAGACAGAAGGAGAAAAGAAGAAAATAGACCTCTTAAGACGAAAGAGAGGAGAGAACTCTCTTAAAACAACCCGGGAGCCCAAGAGATCCTGGCCTCCAGTCCACTCCCGAAGCCAGAACGACGGCTCTTCGTAGCTGGCAGAAGTCCTGAGTCCGTTAGGGAGCAATAAATAACGAAATAAGATCACAGATGATCCAAAATCACCATAAAAGTGCACAAACACGACGACTAAACGCACACAGCAAAGTCACACGTCCGCACGCTTTAAGATACATAAGAAGACTCTTAAGATACATATTCTTTATTTACACAGACCAAACACATAGTTGTGTACATGGCCCCAAGTAAGTATCCATCGATGAATGCCTTGCCTATGCGTTTTATTAGATTATGTACAATAGAAATCATTTATGTGAAAAAAAGGATATTAACATATATATGTACACTGAACATGTACAATACGAAATAAAAATGCATTTTGCATTGATTGAAAAAATATACTTTTGGAGCATTGTATTCATAGTTTGAAATATGAAAAGGAATATGCAATATGTCTAACATTACAAATAATGAATGCAATTGAGTAAAAATACAATTCTTCACATTTAATTTCTTCCGAAAAGCATTTCATCAAAAACATAAACCAATGATATGACAAAAATAAAAAGCATTACAATATTTTATGCAAGGCATTGTAATTACTTTCTACGGATCATTCGAACTTGAACATACGGCGTATATTTAGAAGCAATCTTATAGTTCAGCCCCTTTTTCCTGAAGTGATACAACATAGAGTATTTTATCTAAGACTATTAGAGCCAGAAGCTAAGAAGTCTCTTTTCTTCTTTTCGGCTCATAATTTTATTTGATGGTGTATATGCAACATTCTACAGAAAAAGTTTAAATACATTTTTACAAGGCTTCTTGTACACCAGAAGTCAAAGGAGAGCTTAGGCATTACATTATTTTATATATCACAATATCCTGGAACTACGAAAATATGGATTTCCCTCGTTACAATAATAACATTTTTTCCGATTAAGATTGTTTGGTGCAAGCATTCCACTATGTATGTAACTAATTTCGCCCCCAGGCTGAAATTACTAATTTGAGTCCCTTTTTTCGAACGATATTTTAAGTAACATTTTTAGAATCTACGTAAAAAAGGGTCTCAAATTAGGAATTTCAGCCTGGGGGCAAACAAGACCTTAATTTTGTTACATATTTTAATCAATCGGGCTCTATACTTTGCTTTTTTCCTGTATTCCATATGACCACTGTGATATCCTACCGACTGCGCCATGTGATATCTCGACCGATCCTACCGATTGTGATGTATGAATAAAGTTGGACAAGGCGGAATATTGAACCAAGTGATCTTATTACTCAATGTAGATCAAAGAGTGAAGACCCCATATATTAGAGTCAGTCTCTTTTATAGTAAAATTCGGAGGGGAAGTATACACAAAGAGTCTTGCATGAGCAAGAGTAAAGAGATGTACATAATCAAGAGTCTTGCTTGAGCAAGAGTAAAGAGATGTACATAAGCAAGAGTCTTGCCTGAGCAAGAGTAGAGAGATTATGCATATGAGTTATACTTACATACTATTACAACCACAAAAACTACCATTCAATGTTTTAAGATTCATGTTGGCAAGCTAAGTAAATCAGGAACAGGAATAAATACCCCGATAAGAAATACATGATAAATATAACGTCTGGCGAGTGTCACATGTGAAATGAGTGTACTTGAGAATCCGTATGTTTTATAAAATTGAAAACTGTTGGAAAGGTGAGATCATGTAGCGAGGTCTTGGGAGTAGAAAAAGAGACTCCTTAGTCATAAATAAGTTTATGTTCTTCTAACTTACTTATTTATACAAATTAATATAGATTTAAACAATTGACATCATTGGATAATTCAGTTATAGCTCTTTTTTTATTACTATATTGGCTTTTGAGAATTTTCTAGATTACCATGGAAACCGGCTCATAATATGTGTTTCAGGTGCTTCCTACTCTTTGGCATTTAATGCCACAGGTATTACTACAGCATCAACTTCTGATGGGTAAAAAAACTTCTTTAAACTAAGGGACACCACATTCCATGCGTTAATCTAAATTCAGGGTCATGACTCCATGCATTTTTGAATTTCCCTCTCATTCATTCCCCCTTTAAAAGTGTCAATTAACTATTTCTGTTATTATTATGAGTTTGAATCATAGAGATATAAAATATAGAGAGCTTATTGGATTCGTCAAAGAAATATGTAATTGTGTCAAAGAGTACAGCTGAACGATTTTTTCTGCTATTGGAGGGAAGAGAATACGTCATTGTGGTTCAGAATACAGCTGATTATGTTTCTCTGCTAATTGGAGGGAATAAGCTCTCTATATGTTTATATCTGTACGAGTATGTCCCGAATGGGGAGCTGAAATAACGTATCCGCGAGACAGCGAGTTATTCAGTAAAAGAGATTCGTTATTCACCAAATGACGACGAGATAGTTTGACAGTAATTGGGATGTTCTTCTTGTGACTGACATACAGAATGAGGGAGCAAGGCTTAAATACTCAAACAGGGAGAGTGTACTTTTAGGAAGAAGAGGATTAGTTTTGAGGAGCAGGGGAGGAAACACAGATAATCTAATTGGGAGTTTGGGTTGAGAGCAGGAGCAAAGAGCTACTACTACAATATCTATATGGTTTTAACTTTGAATTGCCTTATTGTGAAAGACTTTAATTGATTTAAGCAATTGTACCTTATCTATATATTAATTCACCATCTCTGTCCGTCTGTATGTCCGCATGTTATCTCCTCCCATATTTATGTCCGATTTGAACTTGAAGGTACCTATGGAATCCTTGGGTCAGACGGACCTAATAAACTATTTGCAAAGTGATGGGATAAGAATGAAGAAAAAAAATTCAGACCTTGTCTGATTTGAAACCACAACTTTTCAAGTAAAGAGAGGAAAAAAGAAAAAAGGAGGAGGAGGAAGTTAGAGAATAGAAAAAGAAAAGAGAATCTCATGTGACTTAAAACATATTCTTGTACAAAGTCCTTTATGAGGAATGTTTGTACAAAACAGAAAATTATTTTCTCTCTCCTCTCTTATATTTTTTAAGGTCTGTTTCACTCACAAACTAGCTCCAAACCTACCCATACCCGAAGGTCGGAACATATGGGCGACGTAGGCGTCCAAAAATCGAAAAACAAAAATAGCGAGTATATAATTATAATAATAATATTTGTTTCTCAAGAGGACAAGACAACCAGAAGTGCAAATGCAATTCACCAAAAACTTTGCAACATGTGATAAAATAAAAAACATCAGGGGGCTCTCAGCTGATTAACTCATTTTAGTGTGTAATCCGTTATATTTCAGCACGAAGTAGCTGGTCTAAAATAATAAATATAATTTAATTAAAATAAAACAAAACAATAAAAAACACAAACTAATTAATAAGTTATATATATACATGAATAGAATATATATCAAATATAAAAAAACCACATCGATTTTTTGGGGAAATCATGCCATGAGATCGGAGTAATCTATAGCGCCACTCCCTCGGCGAGAGCTATTGCTGCATCCCTGGCAGCTCTCCACGTCCTGGCCTGTCGCAACTGTGGACTTATTCCAGGCAGTTCTTGCAGCACATACCAGGGTATCTGCCTGCCAGAGGAGGGGGTTGGGGACGATTCCGGCTGCGTCGGATCTGGTCTCCTTTCCATTTTTTTTCTCGAAGAGCATGAGGCCAAGTGGGTTTCTCCCTCCTTCTTCGCCGTCCCTACTCCAAAATGCCTTCCACGCCTCCATGGCTGCCGACCGCACGGCCATGGTGTTGATGGATGGAAGCCCTGCCGACTTCAGGAGGTCCCGGACGGGTATGTGCTCTCTCCTGAGACTGCCAGTGAGAGTCCTGGCAACATCATTCAGAGCTACCTGGGCAGCTGCAAGCGGTCCTGTGGGGTTACTGTCTCCAAACCGTACGGGTGTGACCGCTGAGACAGCATAGCCGACCTTCCCAAGAACAATGCCCTTGGCAAGTTGGTGGAGGTAAGGACCCCTTGGGATGTGCTTCGCCAACCTTACAACCATGTTGGCCCTGACCCTGGCTGCCCTCGCCATGATGTCAACATTTAAGTTGAGTGAAAGGGTGGAGTCAAACTTTGCCCCTAGCAACTCCAATTCACTGGAGGGGAGACTGTGGAGGGGCCGACCTTTACCTCAACCCTCTTCCTTCTCTCTTTACTGTCCCTACCACCCGCCAGGAGTAGCTGGGTTTTTGTGTGGTTTAAAGAGAGCCCATTTCTCGCTGCAAACTCCACAAATTTGGCGGCGAGGAGGTTCAGATTGGTCTCCACCACATCAACATCTCTGCCCGCTGTCCAGACGCTGACGTCGTCTGCATAGCAAACAATGTTCTCACCCACCCCCATCTCCACTGGGAGGCCAGCCATGAGTATGAGAAAGAGTAAAGGACCAAGGATAGAACCTTGGCGGACCCCATACTTCACGTCGACGAAGTCGCTCCTGGTGCCGTTCCAATTGACGCATTGCTTGCCTCCATTCAGGTAGGATCCAAACCAGTCTCCCACTCTCCTTGTGACGCCAAGGTCCTTGATTTTTTCCAGTAGGAGGTCGCAGTCGACGGTGTCAAACGCGGAGGATAGATCAAAGGCCAGTATGCCTACGACCTTCCCTTCCTGGACAGCCTTTATCCATTTGCTGTGAGCCGTTCCAATGGCTGTAGTAGTGGAGCGGCCAGCCCGAAAGCCAAATTGGCTGTTGGGTAAGGCGCTAATTTTTTCCCATATGGTACTCCAGATCAGCCTTAACTACCTTCTCCAAGATCTTGGAGAGGACGGGGAGCAGGGAAACTGGCCGATACGAGCTGGGTCCTTTGGGTTTTTCCCTTTACCTTTGTGCACCGAATTACAATGCCTGTTTTGAGAATGACGGGTACCTTGCCGTTGGCAAGAGAGCAATTGATCAGGTGGGAGATAGGGGAGGCCAGAACTTCAATTCCTATTTGAATACAGATGCCGGCAGTCCGTCCACGCCCATCGCCTCTGTATTGGATATGGAGGAGACGACTCTCCTAATTTTGGCTGCACTGGCAAAGTGAAGTCCAGCACGATCCCCCGAGGCTAGCCCCAATTGCAACTGCGGTCAGTTCTGACACAGATGTCGGAAGAAGGGGTGGAGATGACAATGCTTGCCCGAAGATCATTACTTTTTTAATATAAAACTGTTTAATGTGCATCCGCAACCCCCTTTGTCGTCGCATGTGTCGATAACCATTGATAGTAAGTGACAGAGGAAGGGCGTAGCTTTGTTTTTTCCCATGGCCTGTGGCCAGGTTCCACACGCCTTAGAATCGCCGTTTTTGGCCTTCTTGATGCGTTCAAAGTTGGACAGGAGTTTGTCCTTTT